>BQNB010071873.1:0-32618 GCA_026074375.1 Tanacetum coccineum
ATATATATATATATATATATATATATATATATATATGTATGTATACATATATATATGTATATATACATATATATATACCTATATACATATATATGTATACGTATATACATATCTGTTGCAAGCCATCAAAGCATAATCTTCATCTTTTGAATGGTTTGTCCAATCCACACCTTCTCCATCAACTGTCACCAATGCATTAGAATCCTCCTTTTGTCCAGTTCTGCTCCCATCCTTGTTTCCAGAATTCCATGCATCCCTCTTCCTATTGTCTTGATTTCCTTTGAATCTACACTCTCTAGCAAAGTGACCTGTTTTGTGGCAATTGTAGCATTCGACTTTGGTTTTATCAAAGCCAACAGCCTCTTTTGCATCAAATTGTAGCTTTCTTCTAGTCTTCTTGTAAAACTTTTTCATTCTCATTGAAATTATGGCCACTTGCCACTTAAAGTCCATTTCTTTAAGGTCATATTCATCAATCTGTTCTAAGTCCTCATGATCTAGTTGAGGGCAGCTAGATTGATTAGCAAGAAGTGAGTATGATGAAGTTTGTTCATACTTAGTGTTTTGACCAGAAAGATTGGGAACACAATAAGCGGTACTAACTTCATTAGTACTGTTTGTGTTCTCTGAGACAAAAGCTACATTTTGTAGGCTAGAGGATGATGGCAGTAGAGCCTTTTACATCACTCTCAAAGACTCTTAGATTATTGTACAGATCATCAAAGCTGAGACTGTCCACTCCTGGTTTGGTCCTCATAATTAAGGAAACTTGTGACCAGGCAGAAGGTAGAGATCTAAGGAATTTTTAATTTGCATCCTTAGTGGATACACCTACTCCATGAATCTCTAATTGACTCAAAAGACTTTGGAACCTGTCATATCCTTTGTGAATCCCTTCTGTGTTGGATACAAAGAATCCTCAAACTGTTGCTTCAAGATATACTTCTGTATCTACTTGGATTCATCATTTCCACCAAATCTAGATTTAATGGCATCCCACATCTCTTTTGCATCAGTCATCTTATGGAATTTAACAAGTTGATCTTCTGGTGGAGCCATAAGCAAAGTGGTCCTTGCTTTTCTCTCTCTTTCTCTAGCTATAATTTCTTCTACAGTTCTTGGAGGCAAAACCTTAATTTGTCCTTGTGTATCTATAGTGATTGATACAGGACCATTCCCATTTTGTATAACCTCCCAGATTGGATAGTCTGTATGGGCCAAATAATGTTCCATTTTCATGGCCCATATATTATATTCTCCTTTTTTGAGAATAGGCAGTTTGATGGTTGATACTGTATGAGGAGTTTATTGTGATGGTGTTTGTGATGATAATGGTGGAGGTGGTGGTGGTGGTGGAATTTCATCTTGTGATCCAGACATGTTTAGTTTTGTAGAATGGAGATGTATAACTGGATTTGTTTGTTCTTCTTACTCAGAGTTTCTCATAGGCTCTGATACCACTTGTAAAAGCCTAATTGTAGGCTTCATAGATCGTTTTGCCCATCTAGGATATCATACGATTGATCACGCAGCGGAATAACAAATGAGAACAACAATGTTGTTGGGAATAAATCTTCATAGGACTTAATACTGCCAACAGTACTAAAGGAGTTAGTACTGCCAACACAAAGTTAGTCTTTGAACGATTACAGATTACTAACTATTTAGGATATGATTTTTGCTATGAGATATCTTGAGGTCGTATATCTAACTATGCCCAAAGAGATCCTTTTATGGATTAAGGATAAACCCTAACAGAACAGGCTTACAAAACGCATACATATCTTTTCCTAAGATATCTCATACACATCTCTTAAACGGTACTAACTATTTTCTAACTAACGGTACTAACTAATTGATCAGTACTTATATTTTGTACTGTCAGTACTAACTATAACTAACGGTACTAACTATTTGTACTGTCGGTACTAAGTTAGGAAAACATAAATCCTAACAGTCCGTCCTATATACACATAAACATACCTACCAAAATAAGCACCCTATTATCCAACCTAACTCCTTTTTACCTCTCGTAAACCACCGCTTACACCTTTACACCTTATTAACCAAATCTATTACCCAACACTTACTTTTCATCCTATTAACCACCTTTAACCTCCTTTACTTCCTATAATCCACCACTAACAACAATACATCCTAATATCTAGATCTATTATCCAACACCACATTTACATTCTATTAACCAAGGCACTCTATTAACCAACTAAAATTTCCACTATATATACAAAACTACCTAACTCTTTCTCATTTCACTTCATTTTAAACACACATATCTCTCTCTTTTCTCTCAAAAATATTCGGCCAAGGTAGGAAGAACAAGAAAACATGTGAATTCTGATAATTTCAAGTATTATACACGAATTTTTAAGGGTTTAGGTAATAACCAAACAAGTATTTGGGGTTTGATTTGGGTATATACTTGTTAATTTCATCATCTCATTATACTAAGGTGCACAACTCATACATTTTTTTATTTCATATATTTTGTTCATATCATCTCATTCATGAAATTATATCACCACTAGCTTTTGTGTTAAATGATTTTCTATAAGAAAACTACCAAAACTTCTAAATATAATCTTGTGGAAAAGTTATAAAATAGATCATAAAAATATGGAACTATACATATTTTAGTCACTTCATAAATTACTTGTTAAAATATTTATTTTGTTGTTAAAATGGTTAATTATAAACTTAAATTAGTAAAGTTGTGTATTTTATTCATGTTCTTAATTTTATGTTTACTCTTGATAAATTGGTGGAAGGGATTAGGTTATTATGGATTTGTTGTTATGATGGTAATTGATGAAAATTGATGAAAGGGACTAGGTTAGTATGGAGTTGCAATTTGTGGATGAAAAATAGTGGTAGATTAGAAAAGACAACCTTGCTGTCTAGATTTTATAAAAATAATTTTGTGCACTTAATATTGTTTTAGACATCTAAAATCTTAAAAGTACGATGGTAGACTAAAATACGAACGCGTGGATATAAAGAACGTTAAAATCGGACTTAAAACGAATGAGATATGATCAAAAGAAGTTTAGTAAGTTTTCCGGCAAAAACTATTTTATTAGTAGTTTGATCGGACTTGTTCAATGGCGTTTTCACCCTTTTCGGGTCCGAGTCGGGAAAAGTTTATAGAAGATACTTTGTAGAGCTCGACTTTACGCAAAAATGTAGTATTCGCTCGTTCTGTGAATCATTATAACGAAGAAGTTATGGCGTTTTTAAAACTTGACCAGAATGTATTTTTATAAAAATATGGTGCTGTTTGGAAATTGAAATGGGGGTTTCGGGAATTTTTGAGTCCGTTTGAGCTATAAAATCCTTAAGAAATCTTATAGTATGACTTATATATTTTTCATACGCGTCTAAAACTTTTAAAATAATAATAAGCAAGCGAGATAGAATATATTTAAGTTGGCTATTAGAAAACACTTACAAGTATATATACTTAAATAATAAGTGGCGAACTTGATGTAAACGTTATTTTGACTTATAAAACTAAAACGCAAACTATTAGGTGGTGATATAATGTTATAAAAATATATTGCATCATTTAATTTCACCTGCATAATTCTAAGTCGACCCATATTTAATTAGGTTGCGTTCTGAACTTATCGTGACATTTTCCTTTGCTTGACTTCTAGAAACCAACACTTTCATTTAAGGTGAGTTTATAGCCCCGCTTTATCTTCTTTTACAGTTACTTTACAAATCTCAATGTGAGATACATTGCTTGTTTTTTTTACAATCAGACACAAGTACAATATATTACAAATTTTACATGATTATTGATGCGCCTAAGTACCGACAACCCTCAACGCCCATCATCATGAACCGTTAATTACTTTGTGTAAACGCGAGTGTTATAAATAGATCTATTGGGATTGAAATCCCCGTTCGGGTAAGCAAAACGTATTACCATAGACGTACACCATATCGAAGTCTAGAGGGTCTCGGGTTGGACCCTTACAACGGGCAAATATTATACTTATAAAATTTCTTCGCTTCGGTGTTATGAGCTTAGTGCAATCATATTTACAAATTTTATTTGGCATTATATGTGTTACATGTAATGCAACTTAAATCTTGCGGTCACAATTACTGTTTACTTAAACCTATGAACTCACCAACTTTATGTTGACATTTTTAATCATGTATTTATTAGGTATAACTCGTATGGACATTTATGAAGTGCATTGGAGTTCGTATTAATCAAGACAATTTTTCATGAATTTCTCTTGCACTAAAACATCCTCGTTGTATTAAAATTATGATTTTTTGTGATGTAAACTCATGGGACCACTTGTTAAAAAGTTATTTATTTCTAATGTATCAACGAGGATACCTTTTAAATGACTCATATAGAGGTCGTTCTCTTATATCTTGTGCTTGTGTATTATGAATTAACGCCCCCAGTTACCTTTCCGATGCCACACATTTTGGGGGTGTTACAATAAAGGAGATCATAGTCAATGTTGCACTAACAGGTTGTAACGAGGAGGTATTTATAAGGCAAATAATAAAACCTTAACCTGTTATTAAAGATTGAGAAAAATAAACATAAGTCACACAGATATTTGAAGCAACTTACTACCTTATGCCTATGTTTTTGACAATACTAACATTTTGAAACTGTCGTTCTCTTCTTAGTTACAAACTCAAGAAAGAATTCATCAGTCATTCCAGTAACCTGCTCGTCATTCACCTCATCAGCCTTTCACTTCTTACTGAATGAGGACTTGACTCTTAGGTCGTCCTTAGTTTTACATACCAACTTGTAAAGCTCCAATAACAAAAGCTTTTTACAAGTATCCATGTATTCGAGCATGTATAAATCATACTCAGCAGGCAGAAACTAAATGATACAAAATGCTCCAAATGCCTCACCTACAAGGCTTCTAATCTTCTAGAGATGATTGATAAGTCCTCCCATCATTGTAAAGTGAAACATTGTAGATGTACCTCCAGGCATGTGATAATTTCTTAACCATACATTAAGGTGAACATCTCAGCAATCAACAATTCAGGATGAATACCCTTTCCCTCTTTGTGTCATAAGCCGAACCAAAGCAACCATAACAACCACCTTTTTATGTTTATTTTCTTGATTTGATGAATATAGTGTTGCTGATGTGAAGGATACTCGAGCCTAGCAAGTGAATGAATTGGTGTAGTGTTTGTGGAAACCGTAGAGGGGGGTGAATACGTTTCCGTTTAAAAACTTTAATTCTTTTGTATCAAATCGCCAATCAAGTTGGACGCAATATGAGAAGTGTCGATGATAGATTTACAACAATATCACATATCTTAACAATACAATCTCAACCATAATATCAACTATAAAGTATTACACAATCACATATAACACAATATATGCAACTATCCACACAATCATGAACACAATGCAAATATAAAAGTAAAGCGATAAAAGTAAACAAAAGCGTAAAGAGATAGGTAAAAGGAAATGCAAACCGGACATGATAATTTATAGTGGTTCTGTCACGAAGCTCCTCTTCGCCCTACTCCACTCCCCTAGTACCCAATTCGAGAGTTACTTCACTAGTCAACAACCTCCTTTCTCGGTGGAGAAAACCATACAAGTTGTTTACATTATTTTTTAACACTAAGCTAGATGTCGAGTCCTTTTTCGGGTACAACCAAACCCGTTATGTTTTATGGCCCAACATAACAAACCTTGTGTTTTAAGGTCTAAACACATAAACCATGTCGCTTACATTATTTTCCGACACTAAGCTAAATATCGAGTCCTAATCTTAGCTAGAACCAATCTACCACCCATACTAGTATTTTGCGGACCAAAATACTAACCGACACACCATCAACACTTTCGGATTTACACACTATCCGGATCTACACAAGTACACAAGAATAAAATACATGGATCGATCTATATGTAACAAATGTTATAAATGGACTAACTAGACTACATAACTTCGTATCTTGACGATGATGAAAGTTCTTCTCTTGCACATGAGGGAAGAAGGAAATGATTAGAAAGATTGGATCACATTTAAACAAGCTCTCATACTATATATTTATTAAACAATTTATACATGATCAAAGATATAGATAAGTTGAAGTGAGATTTTTAGATGTGAGTACATTAATAAGAATAAGAAAGAACTCGATGAACATTGTGCAAAAGGGTTCGTGTGAAAATAGTTAGAAGTGACCCACTATTTATAGGAGCTGAAAACAGTCTGCCAAACAGCGGCGCACATAACATCAAATATTTAATACTTTTTCATGTCAAATTCCTAAGTTTATTGCCTTGCTTGATATCAATTTTATATGAATTTGATACTTAATTCATTTATTTTACAAAATCAAGTAATTAGAGGTATTGGAACGGAAAAAAGGCAAAAAAAAGAAAAAAAAATTCAACTATCCCAAACAAACAATTGAAAAAAACACATACATAACCCAAAACACCCAATACCAATCGAAAATAACTAAAGGTATAGCGAATTGAAAACCCATAAATTACAAGTAAATGACTGCCTACACACACACTAAAAAAAAACAACCAACAACCAACCAAAATCAAATAAAAAAAATTATAACTAATGAAATAAATAATATAAAAGAACAAAATAAAAAAAAAAAAAAAAAAAAAAATAAAAAAAAAAAAATTTACCTTCACCATTCTCGTCTCTCCCTTGTCATAATTAGTACCCGAAAAAACAATAAAAAAAATAAAAATAAAAAATAAAAAAAAAAAAACATAAAAAAAAAAAAAAAAAAATAAAACTCAAAAAAAAAAAAAACAAAAAAAAATAAAAAAAAAAAAAAAAAAAAAAAAAAAATAAAAAAAAAATAAAAAAAAATAAAAAAAAAATAAATATGGCTAAAAATAGTACCAACACTAATTTATTTAGTAGAGGTACTAAATTCATAGGATGGATACTATATTTCTCCAGGATGCGACTTTGAGCCAAAGTGAATAATAGTACCACTACTATATTATTTAGTAGGGGTACTATATTTTTAAAGACTATTGGATGCTTAGAAGACATTACGGCGTAACGTCCTGCAGGAGTTACGCCGTAATCAATTATTAATTACGAAGATTTGGTGCTGACAAGGCATTACAGCGTAATGTCCTGTAAGAGTTACGTAAGGTGAACATCTTAGCAATCAACAATTCAGGATGAATACCCTTTCCCTCTTTGTGTCATAAGTCGAACCAAAGCAACCATGACAACCACCTTTTTATGTTTATTTTCTTGATTTGATGAATATAGTATTGCTGATGTGAAGGATACTCGAGCCTAGAAAGTGAATGAATTGGTGTAGTGTTTGTGGAAACCGTAGAGGGGGGTGAATACGTTTCCGTTTAAAAACTTTAATTCTTTTGTATCAAATCGCCAATCAAGTTGGACGCAATATGAGAAGTGTCGATGATAGAGTTACAACAATATCACATATCTTAACAATACAATCTCAAACACAATATGAACTATAAAGTATTACACAATCACATATAACACAATATATGCAACTATCCATACAATCATGAACACAATGCAAATATAAAAGTAAAGCGATAAAAGTAAACAAAAGCGTAAAGAGATAGGTAAAAGGAAATGCAAACCGGACATGATAATTTATAGTGGTTCTGTCACGAAGCTCCTCTTCGCCCTACTCCACTCCCCTAGTACCCAATTCGAGAGTTACTTCACTAGTCAACAACCTCCTTTCTCGGTGGAGAAAACCATACAAGTTGTTTACATTATTTTTTAACACTAAGCTAGATGTCGAGTCCTTTTTCGGGTACAACCAAACCCGTTATGTTTTATGGCCCAACATAACAAACCTTGTGTTTTAAGGTCTAAACACATAAACCATGTCGCTTACATTATTTTCCGACACTAAGCTAGATGTCGAGTCCTAATCTTAGCTAGAACCAATCTACCACCCGTACTTGTATTGCGGACCAAAATACTAACCGACACACCATCAACACTTTCGGATTTACACACTATCCGGATCTACACAAGTACACAAGAATAAAATACATGGATCGATCTATATGTAACAAATGTTATAAATGGACTAACTAGACTACATAACTTCGTATCTTGACGATGATGAAAGTTCTTCTCTTGCACATGAGGGAAGAAGGAAATGATAGAAGATTGGATCACATTTAAACAAGATTAAACAATTTAAATGATCAAAGATATAGAAAGATGAAGTGAGATTTAGAGAGAGAAAGAACTGAAAAATCTGTGCAAAAGGTTGTGAAAATAGTTAGAAGTGACCCACTATTTATAGGAGCTGAAAACAGTCTGCCAAACAGCGGCGCACATAACATCAAATATTTAATACTTTTTCATGTCAAATTCCTAAGTTTATTGCCTTGCTTGATATCAATTTTATATGAATTTGATACTTAATTCATTTATTTTACAAAATCAAGTAATTAGAGGCATTGGAACGGAAAAAGGCAAAATATGGCTAAAAATAGTACCAACACTAATTTATTTAGTAGAGGTACTAAATTCATAGGATGGATACTATATTTCTCCAGGATGCGACTTTGAGCCAAAGTGAATAATAGTACCACTACTATATTATTTAGTAGGGGTACTATATTTTTAAAGACTATTGGATGCTTAGAAGACATTACGGCGTAACGTCCTGCAGGAGTTACGCCGTAATCAATTATTAATTACGAAGATTTGGTGCTGACAAGGCATTACAGCGTAACGTCCTGTAAGAGTTACGCCGTAAAATATTATTATGGAAAAAATAATTATGTTGACTAAGGGTTACGGCGTAACGTAATAATATAATTACGCCGTGGCATATTTTTACACTACAAGATAGAAAGCCTCGTCAGAAGGTTTACGGCGTGACGTGGTCGATGTCGTTACGCCGCAACGATGACTCATCCAAGGACCAATAATGCAAGTTTGAAGTGAAAGTTTATATTAATTCCAGGGTTAAACTCGCCAATGATTAAAACTTGTATTACATTATAAATAGTGATGCAAATCACAATTATTATTCATTCCAGTACGTGGTGAGTAAGCCGACAAACAAGAAAAGAAGGAAAAGGTGTACGCAGCAAGTGGTAGAGGGCAAACCCTTTGGGGTTTGCCATGGCGTTCGACTAGGAGATCGAGAGCATTAATTCAGCACAGTTTGTAATCATACTTTAATTTATTTTGGTCAAATATAATTCCCCATATTATTTTGATTGAGCAGATCATGTGGTTTAATTTATTGTTGCTATGTTATTAATTGTGCTTTATTAAAAAAAAGAAAAAAAGAGAAAAAAATAGAATAAAGAGGATGCAAGCAAGTGTAGTTTGTTGCAGCTGATCATCATTATAAATCAGCTCTTATGTCGTATTGTGGCAGTATTTCAGCCTTGTGCAGCTGGCGACGATTCCGTCTTTATAAATGGGTAATTCTAATAAACCCGTAACATTTTTATCTCTCTTTTCTATTAGAAGTCTATCGGTACAATCAGGACATTATACATCTCAAGTGGGGGGAAAGGAGATAGAAATGAGGTATTTGGTGAGATTATGTGCTAAATTGGCTCCAAATTTTAAAATTTTTTAGAACATAATTTTTGTTCATAGATGATGAAGGCCGAGTTAATGCGACTTTCTTACCTATGTTGTGGAGATTATAAGGCAATACATTATATTTCATACGCATTAACTTGTGTATTATGAAGACCCTTTGACTTTTGATCCTCGTTTTTACCTTATAGGATTTGAATGCGACCAGTGATGGGGAGATTATGAACTTAGGAAACTATTTGTTTTGTATTTTTTATTTAACACCAATTAATGTGCACCTATACCTAATCACTAACGTTTGGTTTTACTCAAATGGGGGAATTAAATGCAATCATGTATGTCTATTCCATCGTTATGGATGTTTATATGAGGTTTTGTCACCCTTATTGGTGTAACGCTTTTGGCGAAAGATTAGAAGATTCACACCCTATATCATTCTCCATCCTAACCCTTGGTTTTGCTCGATTGAGGGAGTGAGCAATCATACATGTCTCATCCGTCGTTACGTATATGTATGTGTGGTTTTGTCATCTTTGTTGGTGAAACGCTTTTGGTAAAGATTGCATTTAGAGAATGATTTACCCCGTAAGTTTTTGTGTTGTGCCAACCCATTTGTCTTTTTGAACAGTTGCATCTACACTCTAGTGGTGGAGATTAGTATCCTTGCCAAGCTTTTGATTGAATACTCACCATAACTGAGCAGTTGAGTGATCACCAAAAATGAAACACATAGATTAGTAAGAGTATGAGTGTGATTCGTTTTTCCTTTTTGTGAGGTGCTCGGTTTTGAATTTTCTAGCAGGAGTAATTTTTAAATTCATATCTTCTGGATAACCAGGAAAATATCTTTTTGAGAATTATATAAAATGTTCTATTTGAGGGCAAGTAGAAGTCAAGTGGAAGGATTTTTGATAACATCAAATATTTAATACTTTTTCATGTCAAATTCCTACGTTTATTGCCTTTCTTTATATCAAATTTATATGAATTCGATACTTAATTCATTTATTTTACGAAATCAGGTAATTAGAGGCATTGGAATGAAAAAAGGCGAAATATGGCTAAAAATAGTACCAATACTACTTTATTTAGTAGAGGTACTAAATTCATAGGATGGCTACTATATTTCTCTAGAATGTGACTTTGAGCCAAAGTGAAGAATAGTACCACTACTATATTATTTAGTAGGGGTACTATATTTTTAAAGAATATTGGATGCTTAGAAGACATTATGACTTAACGTCCCGCAGGAGTTACGCCGTAATCAATTATTAATTACGAAGATTTGGTGCTGAAAAGGCATTACGGCGTAATGTACCGCAAGAGTTACGCCATAAAATATTATTATGGAGAAGATAATTATGCTGACTAAGGGTTACGGCGTAACGTAATAATATAATTACGCCGTAACATATTTTTACACTACAAGATAGAAAGCCACGTCAGAAGGTTTACGGCGTAACGTGGTCGATGTCGTTACGCCGCAACGATGACTCATCCAAGGACCAATAATGCAAGTTTGAAGTGAAAGTTTATGTTAATTCCAGGGGTTGAACTTGCCAATTGTAACACCCTCAAATCTGAGTACGCAGCGGAATGCTGAATATCCGAGGGCGTTACTTTATGGATCAACAACACAAGATATGAGAACGACCACTAAACGTGTCGTTTGAAAAAGATACATTGGATTAACAAAATACTTGTTTGTTACATAAGCTCATGGCTTCAAATTGTTCAACAATATAAATAAAGATTCCGGTTTATAACAATTGTCCCCAAAATGTAATAAGACCCCAAATCTTAAGTGTTGACTCTTCAATTATTGACTTCCAATGTATCATCGCACCTCGTGCCTTATTGACCTGAAAAACATGCTTAAAACGTCAACATAAAGTTGGTGAATTCATAGGTTTATGTAAATCAATAGTAGGACCGCAAGATTTCCAAGTGTATGATTAAGCAACAAATGCAAACATCATAAAAAGTAATTACGTTTTCCTAAGCTCATGACACTGAAGCTCGACATGTATGAATGCAATATATTGCCAATGAATGCCCGTGAATGATGTTTTAACCCGCAACATCCCAAATCCGACATGGTATACGTTCGTTCCCAGTGATAGCTAATCACCCGAACGGGGATTGTCAATCCCAAATAGATCTATCTATAACATTCGCGCTCACAATCCAGTAATTGACAGTTCATGATAAAGGGCTCAGTGGGTTATCGCTACTTAGGCAAACACGTAATCATTGTATAAAATGTACACTTGCGTCCAATTTGTAAAACAAAGCATGTTCTCACCCCAAGGATGTAAATCATTTAAATAATTGTAAAACATGGGGCTATGAACTCACCTGAGTGAATAGTCCTCTGGAAATGATAATAGATATCCAAGTATGAATCACACCGTCAAATACCTAAGTAAATACGGCCAGTCTTAGTCTACAAATTCAGGCTAAAGACTCAATGTATAAACTATAATAAATTGCTAGTTTATATATACTGTTATCACTTGTGTGGTGGTGTACGTGTTTAATGTATTTGAAATTGTTGATGGCTCTTGGGAAGGTAAACTATCCCATACGTTCTTGTCTACGTATAACGGTTATTAATAAATATTCGTATTTATTAAATTGTAGGTTTAACTCGTATATTTCCTGAATTCAACTCGTCCGATAAGTTAAATGTTTATGAAATCACTTTTGTTCACAAAATACCCTTAAGTTTCTTATAATTACAAAACAGCCCATGAGTATATAAAATATATACTATTTTACATTTTAAACCCTCAAGTTTCAATAATTACACTTTTAGTCCTTTAACTTTACAAAGTTACACTTTAGGTCCTTATAGCTTTGAAACACCCCCTATTTCCAGAATTGACAGAAACAGTCCCCTGGACTTGTTAAATTTAGTAAATGACTATTTTGACCCTTAAGTTTATAAATTGGCACTTTTAGTCCTTTAACTTTGTAAAAATTGCATTTTCACTCCAATTAAATCCCAACAAGTGGCATTATGTTTAATTAAGTTCGAATAAGCCATATAAGCTACCCTAGCTTATAAATAAGCTTTAACGAGCTTATTTTGGCTTAATGGGCCTTGATGGGCCCATTAAAGTCCATTAAATGTTCTAAGGGTCCATTTAAGTTTTAAAAAGCACAAATGCATTCGTTAAGCTTATTTAAGTTTGTTTAACCTAAAAATAAGCTCAGGAGAGCTTATTGGAGCTTATTCGAGCTTATTGGGCTAACGAGCCTAATAACTCAAACCCGGAACACATTAAAAGGTTTTTTTAGGATTTTAACTTATTTTCTAAACTTGTTAAGCTTTCTAATGTCTGTTTACTGTTCAACTTATCAAATAAGCAAAATAAGCCTTGTTATTGGGCTTGTTGGGCTTGATACGAGCCCGATAAGGGTTCTAGAGGTGTGGGTTTGATTCTTTTGGGTCCAATAACCTTTCTAGGATTATTAGAAGGCTTATAAGCTGTTTAAGCTTATTTGAGCTTATTCGAGCTTATTGGGCTTGCTAGCCCAATAACTCTAACCCGAAAGATATCAAGAGATTTATTTAGGATTTATAATGTGATCCAACTTATTTTAGAGTCTCATTAAGCACTTATGGGTTTGTTTAAGCTATTTTAACCTTATGGCTTATTCCATAAGCCATAAGCTCTCGGGTAATAGGCCTTTGGGCCCATTATGAACCCGATAACCATGTTAAGCTTTTGAGCTTGCTCCTTTATGGCCTATTAGCCTTTCTATGTTTATAATAAGCCTAACAAACTGTTGAAGCTCACAAATAAGCTATCTAAGTTTATTTGTGGCTTATGGGCTTCGTTTGGTCACAAAAATAGGCTACCAAGCCCATAAGGGTTCGGCTAGATTTTCTAGAGTACGCTAAGGTCCATGAGAGTTTAGTAAGCACTTTAGGCTTCTAAATAAGCTCGTTATGATTATTGATAAGCCGTGGCCTTGTGATCGTGGCCTGTTGGGCCTATTGGGCCCAATAGCGGTCGTTTGGATTTAACCGAAATCAATTATGGCCTGTTAAGTGCTCTAGTGTTTCTTAGGACCCGTTATTATACTAGTAACCTATGTGAGCTCATTTTAGCATACATCAAGGTCATGTTTATCCATGCAACCATTTATTAACGCCGCATGTACGTTCCCACGTCTTAGTATCGCGTTTACTATAAGTGTTTACGTATGGTTTTTATTTAAAGTTGCGTACAAGGTGTACGTCGTGGTCTAAGTTTCATATAAACGAAAGTTTTAAAGTTTCACTTGTTAATAACCCCACATGTTACGTGTTTCCTTGCACATTTACACCACACAAGTCGTTATACTCGATTGTATCGCACATAACTTGTATGCCCCTCATTTAACATGCGCGAAATTGTTCTAGTACATCATATATATACATACGTGACACATAGACATGCAAATAAGGAAAAACACATATAATACAAAGATCATAGGGTTAAACCATGACTTACAAATGGTCTTAACGCTTTGGTTCGAGTGTGTGTGCTAAATGTAGCTACCCTCGTATGATACACGTCCCAAAATAATAAACCAAGCTTCCAAGTTTAGTGTATACCTAACCCTAGCTCGTGTAAATCTTCTTATGACCTTGTGTGATAACCTAGTGGTGTTTGTGAGTTCGAATGAGATCAAGGAAGGGGTTTATTTGCGGTTTGAGACTCAAACTAAGAGAAGAGAGTGTATATGTTTATGGTTTGAGTGAGTGTGAGTTGTAAGAGTGTTAAATGTTAAGTGTGAGTGTGTATTTATAGGCAAATAGCTAGTTAACTCTCCTAGTTACATAAACAACCCAAACCGAACCAAATTCGTGCCTTAGGAGGTGGTTTCTGTGGGTTCTAGTTAACTACACATGGTTTTCTTGCTAAACCACTTAGTACAATCCTTAATTGCACAATATTTGTACAAGATTTATCAAGATACTAGAAATCTTATGATTTGTGTATGTGTGTGTGTATTGCCGTGGCAAAACAAGGCAAAGGGAGTCAAATGAGTCTTTATCCATTGTGTATTAGTTAGCTAGGGGAACATTAGTACTAGTATTAATTAGTAGGAGATGTACATGTACTTAGTATAGATCATTTGGAAGATTTCTAGTGTGTTTATGTGTATATCAGGCCATATGGCTTGTTAACACAAGAAATTGATAGTTTTTGTGTTTAAGGATTAAAAGTGGGTATTGATTTGAGTCTAGGTAAGTCTAGGTATTTTCGGGGTGTGTCCGAATGTATTTTACTGCGAAATGTAACCCTTTTACGTAACCAATAAAAATATAATACACAAAGTACATAATTATCTTCTTAATAATCATTTACTACTCAGTTGATGTAAACCTTAATTTATTTGATGACCGTTTACATTAAATGGTTATTTCTAGTCTACGCGATTTAGCTCAAAAATAAAATTATAAGTAAACGCATATCGGACTAACATAAATAGTGAGTAATAATAGGAGTCGTAAAATGAACTGAAATTGAGAAATGTTACAGTCTCCACCCGTTAAAAGAGCTTTGTCCTCAAAGCTTAAGACCTTGTAGTGGATGACGAAGCCCGGTTTATGAAGAGTTGTGGGTATTTTTGTTTGAACGAATCTTCACGTTCCTAGGTGAACTCAGAGCCCCGCATAGAGTTCCAGCGAACCTTAACCAGTGGTATCCGGCTTTGCTTCAACTGTTTGATCTCCCGTTCCATGATTTCAACGGGCTCTTCCACAAACTGGAGCTTATCGTCAACTTGAATTCCTTCTAATGGCATGACTAATGGTTCGTCAGCGTAACATTTCTTCAGATTAGACACATGGAAAGTATGGTGAACTCTGCTCAACTCTTGAGGAAGTTCATTTCAAATATATAGGATTTTAATAAAGATGAGTGTTCTATAAAAATGGTTAGAAAAAAAAATTATTTACTCACAAGATATAAAAAACTATTCATACTATGTGTAACAACAAATAGTTTTTCGTACAAGCAAAATAAATGACAATCTTGAAGTAATAAAGTAACTTGTCATTATTCATCAACCTCACCTTACAAGTAGTCTTAAGATTAATGGAACATACTATGAAAATATTTGTTTGTTTTCTTTTAAAAGAGTGTTCGTGAGGGTCAAGAAGGATTTCGAATATATATTGATTCATTATTCAAATAATGATTTATATTATAATCTAATCTAATTGACAAGTTTTCGAGTATGGAGAAGAAATCGAATTCTTATTTGTCTAGCTTTAAGATTATATCAAAATGTAACATGAGATATTATCTTAAGCCTACATACTCAATCACACTTGATTGATATGAAAATAACGACATCCTTTTCCAAGACGATAAGAATATGCATCGGATCATCAATCACACTTGTGTAAATGATATCATATTAAGTCTACTTGTCCAATAGTTGTGTTCCAAATATATGCATAAAATACACAATGAAGTAAGATTGATGACTTGAATGTTTTATCCAAAATATTCAAGTAATTTACCTTGCAATGCATTTGGTAAAGTCGTCATTTCTGAAAAGCCAAACATGAGAAAACATACAACATATGTAACTTTGCTCAAACAATTCAAAAGCATAACTCAAAACTCAAATTCTATTCTCATCAAAACTTTAACTTACTTAACCAAATAAGCATACTATTTCTTCTTCACCAAATGAGAACCCTTTAACCATCTAAGGTTAGGACTAGGAATAATTGAGCATATTCAACAAACCATTTTTGTGCCTTCTTTCAATAAGTTATCGTAAGAGGATTTTGAATATGAAGATGATTATTATTCAAACGATAATCAATCTCATTATTCAATCTAATTACAAAATTAGAATATGAAAATGAAATCGAGACTAGGATTTATCTAGATAACGGAAATATCAATCAAATGACCAAAGATATTTTTTCGTGTCTACATGTTTAACCATCCTCGGTTATTAAATGAAATCACGATGTCGATTGCAAGACAACAAGATTAGTCATCGAATTGCAATTCACACTTGTAGTGAAGATGTTTCATTGAGTCTAAAGTGTTCAAATGTTATGGTATTAGCTATAGGCATAGATCACTATATTTACAAGTGTTACATAAACATCCTGTTGATATTTTTAAGTGTAGTAACCCATTTAGGAATGAGAGTTCATAAGTTTGCTAAGTGTGTGGAAAAATATTATCATAAGATCACACGTTAAAACCCGTCACCAAAATATTTCCAACACATTAACTCTCATCCAACAAGATATCTAAATATTTTCATCGTCTTTCCTCGTTTGACCTTAGGTAGGTTAAACAAAAGAAAAGATTGTATTAATACATTTGTATTTAAATAAAAGAAAATATATTTTTAAACTTTGCTTGTGCTTGCATTATTCAAACACTTACACATAATTACATTATTTTTTTAAATATATAGGATTTTAATAAAGATGCGTGTTGTATAAAAATGGTTAGAAAAAAAAATTATTTACTCACAAGATATCAAAAACTATTCATACTATGTGTAACAACAAATAGTTTTTTGTACAAGCAAAATAACTGACAATCTTGAAGTAAGAAATTAACTTGTCATTATTCATCAACCTCACCTTACAAGTAGTCTTAAGATTAATGGAACATACTATGAAAATATTTATTTGTTTTCTTTTAAAAGAGTGTACGTGAGGGTCAAGAAAGATTTCGAATATATATCGATTCATTATTCAAATTATGATTTTTATTATAATCGAATCTAATTGACAAGTTTTTTAGTATGGAGAAGAAATCGGATGATTATATCAAAATGTAACAGGAGATATTATCTTAAGCCTACATACTCAATCACACTTGATTGATATGAAAATAACGACATTCTTTTCCAAGACGATAAGAATATGCACCGGATCATAAATCACACTTGTGTAAATGATATCATATTAAGTCTACTTGTCCAATAGTTGTGTTCCAAATATATGGCAAATATAAATATGCCTAATGATAGTCTACATTGATAGACATTGTATTTCATTAGGAGTGCACACTAAGCAAGTATAACTTAGGTTTCTTCTTAGTCAATCTAGATTACTTGCACCTCACGTATGTATTTTTCAAGTTTCAAGATGATAACTTGCTCCCATGTAATGCAAATATATGCCTTCATGTTTATCTTTTCAAAACATTGATCTTGATTAATTTTTTAAATGGGGAGTAAACTATTATTTTGCTAGCGGGGAAAAACCCCTAATACTTAACATGCCTGTACAATGACCTAACAAGATAAGATAACATAAATCACTAGACGTGACTATCTACATCCCTTAAAGGATCCTGGTGATCCAGAATCCTAGCATCTGGTGCTGGCTGTCTAGCTCTCCGCTATCCTCATAGTGCTAGCAACTCGGTCTGCATGTCGCCCATCTCTCGCCTCATGTCTCTCATCACATGGAGAATCTCTACCATCTGTGCCTGACGCCAATGGTCAGTCTCTCGAAGCGTTGCTATCTTAGCCTGCTGCATCTGAAAGCGAGTCTCATGTACCTGATGTTGTGTCTGAATGAGAGTACCCTGCAGCTGTAGCTGTGTCTGATGTGCCTGGAGATGGGTCTCGTGTGCATACACATGATCACGGTGGGTCTGAAGCTCCTGATGGGTCGCCTGACTCAATCCTATCGAGTGAGCCCAAGCCTCTCGGGAAGCATAGGCCTCCTCCTCCACCATCCATACTGTCTCCTGGAGAGTCATCCTATCCCCCATAAGTAAGTCGACCCGCTGCGAGTCCATATCGACTCGCTGTGATATACGAGACCTACTATCCTGAGCATCCTCTAGTAAGGCATACAAGTCCTGTGTATCATGCTCATGGAGCTCAGCAAGCTCTGTGACCCTAGTATTGACCTCTCCTATGGTCATAGGTGCTATCTCAGGAACTGCCTCTGTCGAACCTACCCAAGTATCCCTAATACCATACCCAACCTCACTAATCCCCTCCGTCTTGCTTCAGCATCTACGGTGCTGACGAACCCATAATCTACCCCTCGATCTCTGGTAGATCTAGTAGTAAAACTCTCCCCGATCTCATATCTAAAGCCTAAAGTGGACAAACACAACCTCTTGCGAGGTTGCTGCTCGAACTCGAGAATATCTTCCCTATGGTCAACAGGTGGTGGTATGTATAGAGATGGTGGTAGTGGAGGTGATGGTAACGCGGCAGTAACTGCATCAATAAGGGCCAGAGTAGATGCTATCCTGAGTGTCTGGATTTGGGTTGGACACCCAGATGATGGTAGTAATGGTGATGGCACAGGTGGTGGTGATGAATGTGCAAGTGGGGCCATACACTTAGCAAGGCGCTCTCTTGCAGAGGGTGGTAATAGTGAGATAGGTGGTGATGGTGATGGAGTAGTCATTACCAGAAGTCTCTCAACCTCTGCCTCTGGTGGAAGGGATATGGAAGCCTGAGTCCGGACGGTAATCCTAGCCCTAATAGTAATGTTAGTGGAGGGTGGTGGTATAACAGGCTCTATACCCTTAGGTGGGGAAATAGACTCATCAGCAGGTACAACAATAGTAGAGTCGGCCAGAGCTAAGTGCTCCTCCTCCTCGTCCTCATCATCCTCATCCTCATCATCGGCGTCATCCCCAGATGAATCGCCGTCATCATCATCTCCATCATCTCCCCCGTCTATAGGATAGTCAACCGGACCATCCTCTGTCTCATCATCCTCGTACTCCTCTGGATCCTCCTTAGGATCCGACTCAGTAACATATCCGGGTGACTCAGCAGTAGGTGAATCAACAGGAGGTAATGGCTGCTCTTCAGCTGGAAACTCATGCTCATCCTCCAATGATATATACTCAGGGTATATAGGCTCTGGCACGTAGTCAAGATCATGTGCATGTACAAACATAGGCTCACGCTCATCCTCGTCCTAAGGAACTGGCGGTGTCTGTGGATCCTCTGGGCCTGGTATGTAATCCGGTGATGGTGGGGCTACTGGCTGTATCGGGAGCCCATCGTATCCTAATACGATGACCCGTGGGATACCTTCCTCAGATACCTCCTCATCGTTGGCTCCCCAGAAGGCTCTGCCGGGCTCAGAGTTGGTGTAGACAGAAGTGTATGTGACAGTTGATGAAGCAGAAGACATGACTGCTGCAAAAGCAAAAATAACTTATATAAGTATTACTTATAAAAAGAATGTCTGTATGATATGACCATAAGTGTAAATTATAAGAGACTTATAGTAATATACGTAATATAATTTATATACACGTATATCAATCGTGTAAGCACTTAGTAACTACTAGTGCTAAAGCAGTGTATTTCATGTAAGCAACATAAATTTGATACAAACAAGTAATTGTGGTATGTCCCTATACAAACCCCTGTTTGGTAAATCAAGTGTTTGAAAAGGTTATAGTCCTAGACAAGACTTATGACCTTGTTTCTCTATAAACCTTGGCTCTGATACCAATCTGTAACACCCCTCAAATCTGAGTTAACCAGCGGAATGTTGAATATCGAGGGCGTTACTTTATGGATGAATAACACAAGATCTGAGAACGACTACTAAACGCGTCGTTTGAAAAAGATACATTGGATGTAGCAGACAAAATATTGTTTTGTGTTACATAAGCCCACGACTTCAAATTGTTCACAATATAAATAAAGATTTCCGGTTTATAAACAATTTTCCTAAAATGTAACAAAGACCCCAAATCTTAAGTGTTGACTCTTCAATTATTGACTTCCAATGTATCAATCAGCACCTCATGCCTATATCGACAGACATAAAAAACAGCTTAAAACGTCCACATAAAAGTTGGTGAATTCATAGGTTATGTAAATCAAATAGTAGTACCAGCAAGATTTCCAAGTGTTATGAATAAGCAACAAATGCAAACCTCAATAAAAAGTAATATATGTTTTTGCCTAAGCTCATGACACTAAAGCTCGACATGTATGAATGCAATATATTGCCAATGAATGCCCGTGAATGATGTTTTAACCCTAAACATCCCGAATCCGACATGGTCTAACGTATGTTCCCAAATTATAGCTAATTCACAGCCTCGAAAGGGGATTGTCAATCCCAAATAGATCTATCTATAACATTCGCGCTCATAATCCCGTAATTGACAGTTCAAGATAAAGGGCTCAGTGGGTTATCGCTACTTAGGCAAACACGTAATCATTGTATAAAATGTACACTTGCGTCCAATTTGTAAAACAAAGCATGTTCTCACCCCAAGGATGTAAATCATTTAAATAATTATAAAACATGGGGCTATGAACTCACCTGAGTGAATAGTCATCTAGAAATGATGATATCTAAGTATGAATTACACTGTCAAATACCTAAGTAAATACGGACAACCTTAGTCTACAAATTCAGGCTAAAGACTCAATGTATAAACTATAATAAATTGCTAGTTTATATATACAGTTATCACTTGTGTGGTGGTGTACGTGTTTAATGTATTTGAAATTGTTGATGGCTCTTGGGAAGGTAAACTACCCTACTTCTGTCTACGTAAACGTTAATAATAAATATTTGTATTTATTAAATTGTAGGTTTAACTCGTATATTTCCTGAATTCAACTCGTCCGATAAGTTAAATGTTTATGAAATCACTTTTTTTCACAAAATACCCTTAAGTTTCTTATAATTACAAAACAGCCCCTGGGTATATAAAATATACACTATTTTAAATTTCAAACCCTCAAGTTTCAATAATTACAATTTTAGTCCTTTAACTTTACAAAGTTACACTTTAGGTCCTTATAGGTTTGAAATAGCCCCCTAGTTTCTAGAATTGACAGAAACAGTCCATGGACTTGTTATATTTAGTAAATGACTGTTTTGACCCTTAAGTTTACAAATTGGCACTTTTAGTCCTTCGACTTTGTAAAAATTGCATTTTCACTCCAATTAAATCCCAACAAGTGGCATTATGTTTAATTAAGTCCGAATAAGCCATATAAGCTTTCCTAGCTTATAAATAAGCTTTAACGAGCTTATTTTGGCTTAATGGGCCTTGTTGGGCCTATTAAAGTCCATTAAGTGTTCTAAGGGTCCATTTAAGTTTTAAAAAGCACAAATGCATTTGTTAAGCTTATTTAATTTTGTTTAAGCTGAAAATAAGCTCAAGAGAGGTTATTGGAGCTTATTCGAGCTTATTGGGCTAGCGAGCCAAATAACTCAAACCCGAAACACATTAAAAGGTTTTTTTTAGGATTTTAACTTATTTTCTAAACTTGTTAAGCTTTCTAAGGTCTGTTTACTGTTCAGCTTATCAAATAAGCAAATAAGCCTCGTTATTAGGCTAGTTGGGCTTGATACGAGCCCGATAAGGGTTCTAGAGGTTTATGTTTGATTCTTTTGGGTCCAATAACCTTTCTAGGATTATTAGAAGGCTTATAAGCTGTTTAAGCTGAAAAATAAGCTCGGGTGAGCTATAATCGAAGCCTTATTGGGCTTGCTATCCTCAATAACTCCTAACCCTAATAGATATCAGAGATTTTATTAGGATTTATAAATAGATTCCAACTTAATTTAGAGTCCCACAAAAGCACTTATGGCCTGTTTAAGAAGAAGCTGTTTTAACCTTGTGGCTTATTCCATAAGCCATAAGCTCGGGTAATGGGCCTTTGGGCCCATTATGAACCCGATAACCATGTTAAGCTTTTAGGCTTGCTCCTTTATGGCCCATTATAGCCTTCTAATTTAAATAAGCCTAACAACTGTTTAAGCTACAAATAAGCTATCTAAGCTTATTTGTAGTTATGGGCTTGTTTGGTCACGAAAATGGCTACCAAAGCTCATAAGGTTCGCTAAGGTTTTTCTAGAGTAGAGCTAAGGTCCCATTGAGAAGTTGTAAGCACTTTAGCTTCTAAATAAGCTATTGTCGCTTATTTTGAAATAAGCCGTGGCCTTGTGGTCGTGGCCTGTTGGGCCTATTGGGCCCAATAGTGGTCGTTTGGATTTTAACGAAATCAATTATGGCCCCGTTAAGTGCTCTAGTGTTTCTTAGGACCCGTTATTATACTAGTAACCTATGAAGCTCATTTATATACGCATCAAGTTACGCGGTTCATTCCCATGCGACCATATTATTAACTGTCGCATGTACGTTCCCCAAGTCTTATAATCAACGCGTTTACAACAAGTGTTTACGTATGGTTTTTATTTAAAGTTGCGTACAAGGTGTATGTCGTGGTCCAAGTTTCATATAAACGAAAGTTTTAAAGTTTCACTTGTTAATAACCCCACATGTTACGTGTTTCCTTGCACATTTACACTACACAAGTCGTTATACTCGATTGTATCGCGCATAACTCGTACGCCCCTCATTTAACATGCGCAGAATTGTTTTAGTACATCATATATATACATACGTGACACATAGACTTGCAAATAAGGAAAAACACATATAATACAAAGATCATAGGGTTAAACCGTGACTTACAAATGGTCCTAACACTTTGGTTCAAGTGTGTGTGCTAAATGAAGCTACCCTCGTATGATACACGTCCCAAAATAATAAACCAAGCTTCCAAATTTAGTGTATACCTAACCCTAGCTCTTGTAAATCTTCTTGTGACCTTGTGTGATAACCTAGTGGTATTTGTGAGTTCGAATGAGATCAAGGAAGGGGTTTGTTTGCGGTATGAGACTCGAACTAAGAGAAGAGAGTGTATATGTTTATGGTTTGAGTGAGTGTGAGTTGTAAGAGTGTTAAATGTTAAGTGTGAGTGTGTATTTATAGGCAAATAGCTAGTTAACTCTCCTAGTTACACAAACAACCCAAACCGAACCAAATTCGTGCCCTAAGAGGTGGTTTTTGTGGGTTCTAGTTAACTACACATGGTTTTCTTGCTAAACCACTTAGTACAATCCTTAATTGCACAATATTTATACAAGATTTATCAAGATACTAGAAATCTTATGATTTGTGTATGTGTGTGTGTATTGCCATGGCAAAACAAGGCAAAGGGAGTCAAATGAGTCTTTATCCATTGTGTATTAGTTAGCTAGGGGACCATTAGTACTAGTATTAATTAGTAGGAGATGTACATGTACTTAGTGTAGATCATTTGTAAGATTTCTAGTGTGTTTGTGTGTATATCCGGCCATATGGCTTGTTAACAAAAGAAATTGATAGTTTTTGTGTTTAAGGATTAAAAGTGGGTATTGGTTTGAGTCTAGGTAAGTCTAGGTATTTCCGGGGTGTGTCCGAATGTATTTTACTGTGAAACGTAACCCTTTTACGTCACCAATAAAAATATAATACGCAAAGTACATAATTATCTTCTTAATAATTATTTACTACTCAGTTTATCTAAACCTTAATTTATTTGATGACCGTTTACATTAAATGGTTATTTATAGTCTACGCGATTTAGCTCAAAAGTAAAATTAAAAGTAAACGCGTATCGGACTAAAATAAATAGTAACTAATAATAGGAGTCGTAAAATGACATGAAATTGAGAAATGTTACAATTGCATATAGGCATAGATCACTATATTTACAAGTGTTACATAAACATCTTGTAGATATTTTTAAGTGTAGTAACCCATTTAGGAATGAGAGTTTATAAGTTTGTTAAGTGTGTGGAAAAATATTATCAGAAGATCACACGTTAAAACCCGTCACCAAAATATTTCCAACACATTAACTCTTTTCCAACAAGATATCTATATATTTCCATCGTCTTTCCTCGTTTGACCTTAGGTTGGTTAAACAAAAGAAAAGATAGTATTAATACATTGGTATTTAAATAAAAGAAAATATATTTTTAAACTTTACTTGTGCTTGCATTATTCAAACACATACACATAATTATATTCTATTTCAAATATATAGGATTTTAATAAAGATGAGTGTTCTATAAAAATGGTTAGAAAAAAAAATTATTTACTCACAAGATATAAAAAACTATTCATACTATGTGTAACAACAAATAGTTTTTCGTACAAGCAAAATAAATGACAATCTTGAAGTAATAAAGTAACTTGTCATTATTCATCAACCTCACCTTACAAGTAGTCTTAAGATTAATGGAACATACTATGAAAATATTTGTTTGTTTTCTTTTAAAAGAGTGTTCGTGAGGGTCAAGAAGGATTTCGAATATATATTGATTCATTATTCAAATAATGATTTATATTATAATCTAATCTAATTGACAAGTTTTTGAGTATGGAGAAGAAATCGAATTCTTATTTGTCTAGCTTTAAGATTATATCAAAATGTAACATGAGATATTATCTTAAGCCTACATACTCAATCACACTTGATTGATATGAAAATAACGACATCCTTTTCCAAGACGATAAGAATATGCATCGGATCATCAATCACACTTGTGTAAATGATATCATATTAAGTCTACTTGTCCAATAGTTGTGTTCCAAATATATGGCAAATATATGCATAAAATACACAATGAAGTAAGATTGATGACTTGAATGTTTTATCCAAAATATTCAAGTAATTTACCTTGCAATGCATTTGGTAAAGTCGTCATTTCTGAAAAGCCAAACATGAGAAAACGTACAACATATGTAACTTTGCTCAAACGATTCAAAAGCATAACTCAAAACACAAATTCTATTCTCATCAAAACTTTCACTTACTTAACCAAATAGGCATACTATTTCTTCTTCACCAAATGAGAACCCTTTAACCATCTAAGGTTAAGACTAGGAATAATTGAACATATTTAACAAACCATTTTTGTGCCTTCTTTCAATAAGTGATCGTAAGAGGATTTTGAATATGAAGATGATTATTATTCAAACGATAATCAATCTCATTATTCAATCTAATTACAAAATTAGAATATGAAAATGAAATCGAGACCTAGTGATTTATCTGGGGGGGGGGGGGATAACAAAAAATCAATCAAATGACCAAAGATATTTTTTCGTGTCTACATGTTTAACCATCCTCGGTTATTAAATGAAATCACGATGTCGATTGCAAGACAACAAGATTAGTCATCGAATTGCAATTCACACTTGTAGTGAAGATGTTTCATTGAGTCTAAAGTGTTCAAATGTTATGGTATTAGCTATAGGCATAGATCACTATATTTACAAGTGTTACATAAACATCCTGTTGATATTTTTAAGTGTAGTAACCCATTTAGGAATGAGAGTTCATAAGTTTGTTAAGTGTGTGGAAAAATATTATCATAAGATCACACGTTAAAACCCGTCACCAAAATATTTCCAACACATAAACTCTCTTCCAACAAGATATCTAAATATTTTCAACGTCCTGCCTCGTTTGACCTTAGGTTGGTTAAACAAAAGAAAAGATTGTATTAATACATTAGTATTTAAATAAAAGAAAATATATTTTTAAACTTTGCTTGTGCTTTCATTATTCAAACACATACACATAATTATATTCTTTTTTTAAATATATAGGATTTTAATAAAGATGCGTGTGTTATAAAAATGGTTAGAAAAAAAAATTATTTACTCACAAGATACAAAAACTAAAAAAAAAAAAAATAAAAAAAAAAATTTCCCCCCCACCCCCCCCCCAAAAAATAAAACTATTGTGTAAACAACAATATCTTTTGTACAAGCAAAATAACTGACAATCTTGAAGTAAGAAATTAACTTGTCATTATTCATCAACCCCACCTTACAAGTAGTCTTAAGATTAATGGAACATACTATGAAAATATTTATTTGTTTTCTTTTAAAAGAGTGTACGTGAGGGTCAAGAAAGATTTCGAATATATATCGATTCATTATTCAAATTATGATTTATATTATAATCGAATCTAATTGACAAGTTTTTTTTAGTATTTAGGTTTATTAGTTTGATTTTTCTTATATCTCTGATCTCTCTTCTTTTATTGATTATTATATCAAAATGTAACAGGAGATATTATCTTAAGCCTACATACTCAATCACACTTGATTGATATGAAAATAACGACATTCTTTTCCAAGACGATAAGAATATGCACCGGATCATAAATCACACTTGTGTAAATGATATCATATTAAGTCTACTTGTCCAATAGTTGTGTTCCAAATATATGGCAAATATATGCATAAAATACACAATGAAGTAAAATGATGATAGGATGGTTATATCCGAAAATATTCAAGAATTTACCTTGCAATGCATTTGGTAAAGTCGTCATTTCTGAAAAGCCAAACATGAGAAAACGTACAACATATGTAACTTTGCTTAAACGATTCAAAAGCATAACCCAAAACTCAAATTCTATTCTCATCAAAACTTTCACTTACTTAACCAAAACAGCAATAGTATTCTTCTTCCCCAAAATAGAGACCCTTTAACCCAACTAAGGGTTATGACTAGGAATAATTAGAAACATTTTAAACAAACAATTTTTATTGATGGCTCTTCTTTCAATAAGGTGGATCGTAAGAGGATTTTGAATATGAAGCTGATTATTATTCAAACGATGATCAATCTCATTATTCAATCTAATTACAAAATTAGAATATGAAAATGAAATCGAGACTAGGATTTATCTAGATAACGGAAATATCAATCAAATGACCAAAGATATTTTTTTCGTGTCTACATGTTTAACCATCCTCGGTTATTACATGAAATCACGAAGTCGATTGCAAGACAACAAGATTAGTCATCGAATTGCAATTCACAACGTGTAGTGAAGATTTTTTCAATTGAGTGCTAAAGTGTTTAAATGTGGTTATTAGCTATGGCAAATTATAGCATGTTAAACTTAACAACACTAAAGGGACTGACGACTTATGAATTTCCATCGAGAAACTCATAAGTACTCTAACTTGATAAGCAAGTCTTGGATGTCAAATCCGACAAAAGAAACCAAGAACCCTTATAACTTATATATGCTTCTCCTAATAACCCAATTTCAGCACCATCTCCCAAATAGTGGGAAAATGATCCTTGCCCAAATTTGTCACTTCCACAGATCGAGGGATCCTTCGTCTTAGATTCATCTTCGGTAAACCCGCCCTATGACATTAGATTTAAAACATCTTCCTCTTGTAAATCTCTTGCTTAAAAGTCCAACATGCATTTAACAAACATTAGTAAACATCATTATTTTATACAGAGAAACCTACACACGATCTATTTGAGGTAAATTAACCTAATTGATTTCTTTCATAAAACACAAGCAAATGTGCCATTCTTTTGAAACACTCTCAACATAAAGCATTACACATTGCCACTTTCTAAAGCATACTCCTATTATCCAAGATGACTCAATCTATCTTATAGCAACAACAACTTGCTTTACTCTTCTCATTCAACCTAAGAATTCCACACAAGCTTTATTAGGATTATGTGAACCAAAAATAATGTGTATAGTTAGTTGAGTCAGTATTAGCCTTGTAAGAAAAGACCAATACAAAAATTTATCTTTGCTACACTTCATTAGGAAAATATAGGAATCAATTTTGTCGAACATGAGAAAGACAACTAGAGACCTATTGCACTAGAAAACTATTTGGACCTAACGTTTGAATTGCTTCTAAGAGATGAAGTCGGGTTCATGTAAACACGTACAACTGGTCGCGTTTTACCTGAATTGATCACCACTAGTGATAGTCACATATTCATTCCTCTAATTTGATTAAATGGCTCTTCCTTAATATGCCTAATGATAGTCTACATTGTAGACATTGTATTTCATTAGGAGTGCACACTAAGCAAGTAGAAATTAGGTTTCTTCTTAGTCAATCTAGACAACTTGCACCTCACGTATGTATTTTTCAAGTTTCAAGATGATAACTTACTCCCATGTAATGCAAATATATGCCTTCATGTTTATCTTTTCAAAACATTGATCTTTATTAATTTTTTAAATGGGGAGTAAACTATTATTTTTTTAATAAAATCAAGCTAAGTATACATCGTTGTTTCTAATACACAAAATAAACGACGAAATATCCCCATATGTAATAAGCTAGAAGTATTATGTGATGAAATACCTTTATATTCCAACTTGGTGTTAATAGATAATACTATAATCATTACTATTTGAAATTGAGTCATTTTATATCTAAACACATGAGCATGTATACAAAATTTTATGTTACTAGTTTACCGGATTAGATGCCCAAAAGGAAATACGCAGATTGTCCTTGCGTAAAAGTTGCAAATTGTTAGTGCAATGCATATAGGCATAGAACAGTATATTTACAATTGATACATAAACATTCTTTTATAATCTATTTGAGTGTGTAACCCTATTAGAAATGAGAGTTCATATGTTTTGTTAAGTGTGTTGAAAAATATTAAGCATAAATCAACACTTAAAACCCGTCACCAAAAAATTTCCTACACATTAACTCTCTACCAACAATATACTAAATATTTTCAACGTATTTTCCCACATATGACCGTTAGGTTTGGTTAAACCAAAAGAAAAAAATTGTATTAATACAATAGTATTTAAATAAAAGAAAATATGATATTTTTTTTAAAACTTTTGCTTGTGCTTGCATTATTCAAACACATACACATAATTATATTCTTTTTTTAAATATATAGGAATTTAATAAAGATGTGTGTTGTATAAAAATGGTTAGAAAAAACATTTATTTACTCACAAGATATCAAAAACTATTCATACTATGAGTAACAACAAATAGTTTTTCGTACAAGCAAAATAAATGACAATCTTGAAGTAAGAAATTAACTTGTCATTATTCATCAACCTTACCTTACAAGTAGTCTTATGATTAATGGAACATACTATGAAAATATTTATTTGTTTTCTTTTAAAATATTGTTCATGAGGGTCAAGAAAGATTTTGAATATATATCGATTCATTATTCAAATTATGATTTATATTATAATCGAATATAATTGATAAGTTTTCGAGTATGGAGAAGAAATCGGATTCTTATTTGTCTAGCTTTAAGATTATATCAAAATGTAACAAGAGATATTATCTTAAGCCTACATACTCAATCACACTTGATTGATATGAAAATAACGACATCCTTTTTCAAGACGATAAGAATATGCATTGGATCATAAATTACACTTGTGTAAATGATATCATATTAAGTCTACTTGTCCAATAGCTGTGTTCCAAATATATGCATAAAATACACAATGAAGTAAGATTGATGACTTGAATGTTTTATCCAAAATATTCAAGTAATTTACCTTGCAATGCATTTGGTAAAGTCGTCATTTCTGAAAAGCCAAACATGAGAAAACATACAACATATGTAACTTTGCTCAAACAATTCAAAAGCATAACTCAAAACTCAAATTTGGGGAGTGTCAGTCAAACGGGGTGTAAGCTGGGGGGGATGGGGGACTGGTAAACCGAAAATAGGGGGAGGGGGGCGATACTAAGAGGGTGATGGGCGGGGATGCTCCGACCAATGGGAGGGGAAACGGGGCGGGCGTTTTTAGACAGGGAGGGCGGGGGGGGGGGCCATGGGGGGGCTGGGAAGGAGGGTTAGGACTAGGAATAATTGAGCATATTCAACAAACCATTTTTGTGCCTTCTTTCAATAAGTGATCGTAAGAGGATTTTGAATATGAAGATGATTATTATTCAAACGATAATCAATCTCATCATTCAATCTAATTACAAAATTAGAATATGAACATGAAATCGAGAGTAGGATTTATCTAGATCACAGAAATATCAATCAAAGACCATAGATATTTTTCCGTATCTACATGTTTAACCATCCTCGGTTATTACATGAAATCACGAAGTCGATAGCAAGACAACAGGATTAGTCATCGAATTGCAATTCACACTTGCAATGAAAATGTTTCATTGAGTCTAAAGTGTTCAAATGATGTATTATTAGCTATGGTCAAATTATACACGCTAAACTTAACACACTATAAATAGGATTGACGACTTATGAATTTCCATCGGGAAACTCATAAGTATTCCAACTTAATAAGCAAGTCTTGGATGTCATTTTTGAAAGCTAAACCAAGAACCCTTATAACTTATATAAGCCTCTCCTAATAACCTAATTTCAACACCATCTCCCAAATAGTGGGAAAATGATCCTTACCTAAATTTGGCACCTCCACGGATTGATGGATCCTTCGTCTTAGATTCATCTTCAGTTTAGGTAAATCCGCCCTATGACATTAGATTTAAAACATCTTTTTCTTGTGTATCTCTTACTTAAAGTCCAACATACATGTAACTAGTGGGATGCCTCCCTTAGATATATCCTCATCGTCGGCTCCCTAGAAGGCTCTGTCGAGCTCAGAGTCGGTGTAAACGGAAGTGTAGGTAACCGTAGATGTCGCAGAAGACATGACTACTACAAAAAGCAAAAATAACTTATATAAGTATTACTTATAAGAGAGATCGGTATGATATGTCTATAAGCTTTAATTATAAGAGTGGTCTCTATGTTATATCTATAAGATTTAATTATAAGAGTCTTATAGTAATATACGTAATATAATTTATATACACGTATATCAATCAATCATGTAAGCACTTAGTAACTACTAATGCTAAAACAATGCATGTCATGTAAGCATATATCCTGGATGCAAACAAGTAATGTATGTATGTCCCTCGCAAATCCCATTTGTGAAAACAGTGTTTGAAAATGGTTATAGTCCAGACAAAAACTTTTGACCTGGTTCTCTATAACCTTGGCTCTGATACCAATCTGTAACACCCCCAAATCTGGGTAGCAGCGGAATATAATGTATATCCGAGGGCGTTACTTCATAGATCAATAGCACAAGATATGAGAACGACCACTAAACGTGTCGTTTGAAAAAGATACATTGGATTAACAAAATACTTGTTTGTTACATAAGCTCATGGCTTCAAATTGTTCAACAATATAAATAAAGATTTTGGTTTATAACAATTGTCCCCAAAATGTAATAAGACCCCAAATCTTTAATATGACTCTTCAATTATTGACTTCCAATGTATCACTGCACCTCGTGCCTTATTGACCTGAGAAAACATGCTTAAAACGTCAACATAAAGTTGGTGAATTCATAGGTTTATGTAAATCAATAGTAGGACCGCAAGATTTCCAAGTGTATGATTAAGCAACAAATGCAAACATCATAAAAAGTAATTACGTTTTCCTAAGCTCATGACACTGAAGCTCGACATGTATGAATGCAATAAATTGCCAATAAATGCCCGTGAATGATGTTCTAACCCGCAACATCCCAATCCGACATGGTATACGTTTGTTGTCCGGCAACCCGGCACAGTGAGCGCTACTCACCCAAATGGGGATGTCAATCCCAAATAGATCTATTTATAACATTCGCGCTCACAACCTAGTGATTGACAGTTCATGATAAAGGCTCATTGGGTTATCGCTACTTAGGTAAACACGTAATCATTGTATAAAATGTACACTTGCGTCAAATTTGTAAAACAAAACATGTTCTCACCCCAAAGATGTAAATCATTTAGATAATTGTAAAACATGGGGCTATGAACTCACCTCAGTAAATAGTCCTCTAAAAATGATAATTATATCCGAGTATGAATCACCGTCAAACACCTAAGTAAATACGGAACGTCTTAGTTTACTACTTTTAGACTAACGATGCATAAGTAAACTACATAACAATACTAGTTTATTTATCTCATCATATATACTGTTATCACTTGTGTGGTAATAAATTCTACTTAAAAGAATTAGTTTTTACTCGTTTGCTCTTGGGAAGGTATACGACTAGGGATGGGTATCGTTAATAAATATTCATTTATTAACCGGATAGTTTATACCCCTTTAGTTTGCACTTTGACACTTTTAGTCCCTCAAGTTTATCAAATTATACTTTCATAATTTAAAAACAGCCCTTTTGACTATAAAAATTTTCAAAACAGTCCCTATACTTTATAATTTCGGAAAATGATAGTTTTGACCCCCAAGTTTACATATTGTCTCTTTTAGTAACTTGTAAAAATCACATTTTAAGCCCGTTTAAGTTCTAACAAGTGGTAATAGACTTCATTTGACTCCAATAAGCCATAT
>BQNB010071874.1:0-32617 GCA_026074375.1 Tanacetum coccineum
ATCTTCTTTTTCTTCTTATCCATTTAATTCTTTTCTTAACCCTTTATATTGTTTAATTCTTATGGCGTCACTCGATTATCGTTCGAATGCACTTTTAACGTTTAAAGAGTGTTCGTCTCGTGGAGCTTTGCACAATAAATCATGTGCTTGTTCTAAAGGGGGTTTCATTGGAAAAAAAATTCGTGATCCTAATAAAACACCCGACTCGTCTCAACGATCCCTCATAATTGTCCCAATTGTAGAGACCCGGTTGATGGTCTATATTGTCGACAATGTGCTCTATTACGAAAGAAATTAAGGGAAATTTTTAATGAAAATGAATTTTTCCAAGACTTTCTAAACACTTCCGAGTCATCCAATGACAACACTAATGTTGTTAATGCACCTCAAGAGCCATTCGTCTTCAATCAAGACCCCGGTGAAAATTCTTCACAAAGTCCTCCACATATCGACCACCATTGTTGTTACGAGTGTGGTGATTCGTTAGACGGTATCTTTTGTCAATGATGTACTTGCAAGTCTTGTAGGAATGGTGCTCATTATGGCTATAATTGTCCACCGAAAGTTTCGATTATCTCTAATCCGGAACCATGCAACAATCAAACCGTTGATGAGCTCCCACAAACTTTGCCAAGTTTTGATCCGACATGCTATTCTGGAGATGGAAATTCATTCACTTATGATTTCACTCCTAATTTTGTCGACAATTCTCCTAATGTTTTTTACCTACCTCCACAACCCCAATACGTGTCATACTCTTGTGAGTTATATGGGAACGATGCCCATCATGGTTACAATTGTCCACCTCAAATCCCGTTTGTCTACAATCAGGACCAGTGTTTCCATCAAAACTTTGATTATTTTCCATAAACTTCACCGAGTTTTCCACAACAATATCCTTGTTGTGAAGATTGTGGGGGTCCTCACGAGACTTTTCAATGTCAACCGATGAATTATTACGAACCTAATCCATGTTATGATTCTAATTATTCCGGTTTTAACCAATTTGAACCCCCACAATTTCCCATCATTCATCAACCGATTCGTGAGAAAACTTGTGCTGAATTACTAGCAGATGAATGGGCGGCTAACATTAATACTCAACCCATGCAGTATTCCGTCGTTCATCAACCTCCTCAAGAAGAAACAAGTTTGGAATTTTTGCAAGATAAAAGAAACCTAATTAACTCTGTGCAAACTTTCTTAGGAAAGTTTAAACGATTTTCTTTTTATGAAACGCCAAAGATTGTATCACTAGAATGGGAGACAATTTCTGAAATTGAGCATGCTATTGAAGATAAACAATATCAACCGGAGGGTATTCTAGATTTATTTCTTAAACTTCGTGATGATGTGCAAAATATTCACGAGGAGTTGGCAGAGTACATAAATACTCCGAATTGGAATCTTCATATCGTCTACTATGATGATGATGATGACGAGGACTGTACCATTGCAATCACACCTGTTTTATCAACCAAGGATCCCGTTGACTCTCTCATAATTGAGGATGAGCATCTCGACACTATTCCGGAAACAGAATCGGACGAAGTAATAAAGTCTAGTGTCGAAAACCTTGTTCAAATCCCAAGTGAGTCCGAGGGTATTCCTAACAAAATGTGTGATGTGCCTTTTCGTGATAATTCTCCGCCTCTTGACATTTCAAAAGATCAATTTGAGGGTTTCTTCGATTCTAACGATGATTCTACTTCGATTGATGATGATTCTTTCTCTATTGACGACATCGATTATGTTGAGGCATCACCTCCTGATTCTGAGCCCGTTAGCTTAGAGGTGGTGGAGATTGTTATCCCGGAAGTTGGAGGGATTGATACTGATATTCTTCTAACAATCAAAGATGATATTCTTCGTAAAAAATTGTTGAAAGTTAATCTTCTTATTGCTAAGATCGAAGCATTAAAAGATAATCCCACTCCATCTTCCGATTTTGTGACCAAGTCTTCCTCCACATCTCTTAACTTTTTCTTGGAGGAGACTAACACCTTTGATAATTCTTTACCCGAATCTGAAACTTTTTGCTTTAATCTGGAAGAGATTAGTAGTGGCAGTACCACTACTCGTTCTGATTATTCTCTTCCGGATTATGAAGCTTTCTACGATCATATTGAAGAGAAGAGTAGTGGCAGTACCACTACTCATGCTGATTTTTCTCAATATGATTCGTTCATCTTTGATCTTTCGATCCATTTACCCGCCCATCCCCACCCTTTCATTGGATTTGCATTTCATCTTCTAGTGATTCCTTCGGATCGACTTGTAGTTTCTTTTACTTCCGGAACTAGAAACCAAGATTTCTCGATCCAGGATATTCAATTGGATTCATAATCCGAGGAGATTTCTATCCCGATGAATTTTCTATCTCATTCATTGTGACCTCCTTTTCAGTGATTGACACTTTGCTTTCATTTTCATTCGAAAATGAGGACAAAGTTGTAAATCCTGGTATTCTTGTTGCAGGTGAGGAGAAATCTCCTCATCTCTTATCTCATCAGGGATTTAAAGCTTTTCAGCTCATTTTTGAAAGCCCAATGATGATTTATGGAGGGGACATTCCTAACTTAAATGTTTTGTTTCTCTATTTTTATCCCTCTTGACCAGCTCAAGTATGGGGGACGGGTCAAGCTTAGTGACCTTAAACAAGCGCTTCATGGGTGGAAACCCATGCTTATCCTAATATAATTATAATAGTAGTAATGAATAAGTGTGATGTGAGGAGGCTCGCCTCTTTCTTTTTTGTGTTTCGTGTTTTGTGTTGTATGTCCAGGATTGCCTCGGATTATGAAGCCTCTCGTGCTCATAGTTTTGTCCTTCGTTCACTCGAGCTTCGCATCCTCAGCTTCATTCTGGGAATCCAATATCCTAATCTTATCGACTAACGTTTATCTTTGAGCATACTTAATAAACAGCTTTAGATTTACTTAGAGACCCTTCTTAAAACATTGAGGACAATGTTTAGTTCTAGTATGGGGGGGATCTATCGATTTGATTGTGCCTGCAGTCGTTGTTTTCATGTAATCCTGTTTTTACCACCAAAAGTTTAAAATAATATTGTGATTTTATGCAAAATTTAAAAAATTCCAAAAATAAATTAAGTGTTTTGTCACAATGTTTGACTTTCCTGCTGGGGAGAATAAGAATAAATTTTAACTTGATCGAGCATGTTGCGCTCTAGCTTGCTCCTTAACTTTTAGACTAAGCATTCGCGGATCTTTTTATTAAAGATTTTAAATTTGCGAAGAACGAGAAATGATAGAGTTAATTATGAGTTAGATGCTAAACAAGGATTAGTTGGAAATCTTAAGAGCTCATAAGTGTAGTTTGTAGCTTTTCTCTCCCATAAGCTTCTAACCGGACTAATAATACGTGCTCTCTTCGAAAATTAAACTTATATCAACGATTTTTGAAGTATGGTCGATATCAATAATTTTAGTCTTAGTTCAAATTTATACTTAAATTTTCTAAAAATAAATTTTCTCTATATCATCTATCGATTTGATTGTGCCTGCAGTCGTTGTTTTCACGTAATCCCATTTTTACCACCAAAATTTTAAAATAATATTGTGATTTTATGTAAAATTTAAAAAATTCCAAAAATAAAATAAGTGTTTTGTCACAATGTTTGTCTTTCCTGCTGGGGAGAATAAGAATAAATTTTGACTTAATAGAGCATGTTGCGCTCTAGCTTGCTCCTTAACTTTTAGACTAAGCATTCGCGGATCTTTTTATTAAAGATTTTAAATTTGCGAAGAACGAGAAATGATAGAGTTAATTATGAGTTAGATGCTAAACAAGGATTAGTTGGAAATCTTAAGAGCTCATAAGTGTAGTTTGTGGCTTTTCTCTCCTATAAGCTTCTAACCGGACTAATAATATGTGCTCTCTTCGAAAATTAAACTTGTATCAACGATTTTTGAAGTATGATCGATATCAATAATTTTAGTCTTAGTTCAAATTTATACTTAAATTTTCTAAAAAGAAATTTTCTCTATATCATCCATCGATTTGATTGTGCCTGCAGTCGTTGTTTTCACGTAATCCCGTTTTTACCACCAAAATTTTAAAATAATATTGTGATTTTATGCAAAATTTAAAAAATTCCAAAAATAAAATAAGTGTTTTGTCACAATGTTTGACTTTCCTGCTAGGGAGAATAAGAATAAATTTTGACTTGATCGAGCATGTTGCGCTCTAGCTTGCTCCTTAACTTTTAGACTAAACATTCGCGGATCTTTTTATTAAAGATTTTAAATTTGCGAAGAACGAGAAATGATAGAGTTAATTATGAGTTAGATGCTAAACAAGGATTAGTTGGAAATCTTAAGAGCTCATAAGTGTAGTTTGTGGCTTTTCTCTCCCATAAGCTTCTAACCAGACTAATAATACGTGCTCTCTTCGAAATTAAACTTATATCAACGATTTTTGAAGTATGGTCGATATCAATAATTTTAGTCTTATTTCAAATTTATACTTAAATTTTCTAAAAAGAAATTTTCTCTATATCATGGTAATATAAAGTGTTAAAAAAATGAGGTAACAATAATAATATAAACTGAAAAAAAAAGGGAAAATTTTCTCTATATCATGGTAATATAAAGTGTTAAAAAAATGAGGTAACAATAATAATAATAACTGTGGGCTGATAAAAGTTTACTGCATCTTGCCGGCTCACAACCGATGTTGCAGCCTTATAAATAAGGCACATAGTAATTATCTGAGACTGGTAAAAGTTTGTTGCATCTTGCCGGCTCACAACCGATGTTGCAGCCTTCTAAAAGGTCGAGGATTTCCTTAGTTTCTAAGGATGTGTAATTATATTAAGTGTAATAAATGTGATTTAATAAATATAAGGAAAATCTCTTTTTCTTAAATTTAAATATGCTTTTGAAGTAAGACTATTTCGTTTTAAGTTGTATATACGGGAAATCCAAGGGTGTTGAAACCAAAGGTCCGTGAGTCCCGATACTAGTCTCTGTGGGGTGTCAAATCCTGGTCACTTAGCCGCAAGGTTGCGATGTGCCGAGACGAAAGTCGCTACATAGGATGATCTCGCCTTCAAACTCATTACTTTTGGGTGGAACGTGAAGCATGGAAATTTTGCAAAACGTTTGATCTATGGTTGAAATTCGAAATAAGCACATTCACCTAAGATATAATAATTGTCGGAAGTGAAAAGTTTCACAAGTTACAAGTATGAGTAGTGTTAGCATCTTAACTTATATTTAACGGTGATCTCGTTTTTAAGCTTGGTTTGGGACAAGTGAAAAATCGGGAACGATGAATTTATCCTTTTTAGGCATTTTAGGATTAAAGTGTTTTTTATTCTATGACCCTAAAGGTTATGAAATAACGAAAGTCCAAACATTCTAGTTAGAAAATGAAAAAAAGGAAAAAATACAAAAATATGTGTGGTAATAAGTGTAAATATTTAAAAATGGTCAAAACGGGGCTTTTTCAAAGCCATCGATTCTTTAATTCCCCTTGCTGAACACTTAGCTACTTTTCGAGGTAATTAGTCAAGGGGGATTGAGATTCTTGGTTTTCTAAAGTGTTTACTTATGGCATTGCGTGAGGACACGACAATATCTTAGTATGAGGGATTTTGGTATGTGTTTAATTACACATACCTTTTGCCTATAAAAACGAGCCTAAATGACCAAAAACAGACATAAAATGCCAAAATATGTATGTTTTGCTATTTATGATGTGCAGGTAACGAATATTCACTAAAGGACAAAAATTAAGCCAAAATGGACAAAACCGAGCACGGGATTCGAAAGAGTGTGAAAAAGTCAAAGTCAAAGGCACAAAGTCAAAGTCAAAAACGAAGTCGAATCTGAAGAAATCTTAAATGGGCCAACCCGTACCCATTTAATAGGCCGGGTCAGCCCATTAAGCCTTCATTTATAAAACTTATAAGTTTAAAAAGTCCAAAATCCCTTTATAACTTAACCGACCCATGATTATCAGCCCAATCCCTTAAACCATAACACCCGTTAACACTTAACCTTTACACCCTTAACTCTTTTACACTATTAGTCCTTAAGGACTAACATGGTTAGTCCTTATCCCTTAACACCACTCACCCCGTTACCCCAATTAAACAAACAGTACCCCACACCCTTTCTCGCTAATTTTACTATTCATCATCCCTGACACTTTCCCCACCTCGACCCCTGCTCCAACAAACAAAACCCTTCAGCCCCACCTCATAAAACACCAAATCCACCTTGGCAATCCCATGAATCCTTATTGGTTGATGAACAAGACAAAAAATTAAGGGTCTGGATTGATTGGCTTGGTGAACAAGATCAAATGGATGGCTTAGATAAAGACTTGAGCTTGCTCACACAAGAAGCACACCCTTTCTTTCTCCTCACACAGAAAACACATAAGAAGACCCCAAGACTTTGATATCTATCTATAAATAGGACTATTATAAGCCCTTGAGGCATCTAGTTTTTAGTTAGTTAATTTTTCAGCTTATATTTAAGTCTTTTTAGCTTATTGTACTAATTTTTAAAGCTTTGTACTGTTTTATTAAGTTTAATAAAATCCAAGTTTTTATGTTAAAACTGTTTTTAAGTTAATGCTTTTATGTTATAATACGTTTGATAAGCTCACAAAAGCTCTTTTTTATCTCATACTTAAGCTGTTAACTCAAGCACTATAAGTTTTTCAATAACTTATAGTGTTTAAGTCATTTACCAAAAATCACTCATAAAAAGCTAAAAGTGGATGATAAGCCAAACCTGGATGGGCTTATGGGTTTCACCAGCTTATCTTTGATAAGCTGAAGCTTGTAGACAAAGCTCTTAAAAGCTTATTTGCCCTTGTTTAGAGCAAAGGGCAAGGTACTCTCTCTTTTTTGCATTTTAGCTTAAAACTGCTTATTTGCTTATTTACTGTTTCTGTATTGCTTATCACTGCTTATTGTTGCTCATTATTGTTGTTTATTGCTTATTTGTGATTGTTTATTGCTTACATGTCATTTACTTGTATTTTCATTAAAACTGTCAATTTTAAGTTTAAAACTGCTTAATCTTATTGCTTATTGTTAAGTGCTTATAAGTTGTTGTAATTTGCCTAAAAAGCCTTAATATTGCATGTTATCATCTGTTTTTAATAATCTTAGCTTAAATCAGTTCAAAATAGCTTAAAAATGGGATTTGAAAACTTAAAGGGGTGTTTGGGTCAAGCAGTAGTAACCCATGTTACTACTGTTTGGGTCAAGCTCTTTTAAGTTGTTTTAAGCAGTTTTCAAAAGTTTTAAAAGTCTAAAACTCATTTTCAAAGTTTTTTGTATGTGAGTTTTGAATCTGTGCCATTTGTTTCTTTTGTATCAGCTTATTTGATTAGATGTTCATAAATGGCTTTTAAGTGTTATTTTCATGCTTGTTCTTAGTTTTGAATGCAGTAGAATAGCTTTAGTTTAGGTATGCATGTGTTTTGTGTTTTTTAGCTTAAAACTGTCAAAGTGTTTGCAAAAAATTTAAAAGCTTAAACAGTCATCTTTAATCTCAAATTTAGATAAGTTAAAGTAGGTTTTAAATTTTGAAATTGATAGCACAAGCTCATTGTGCTATAAGCTCAATCTGTTTGAGCTTGGTTTGGATTTTAAAAGTCTTTTTCCTAGCTTAATTTAGGCCTGAACTTTTGCTTTTGTCTTTTCAAAAAAATTGAAAAAACTCAGCTTATACTGAGTGTAATCAGCTTTTTCACAAGATTTTTTCATAGCTTATTTGAGTTTCAAACTACTTTTTCTTGGCTTATTCTTGTAGCTTATAGGATAATCTTGATTGTCCTTGTGGTCTTTAAGCCATAAGGATAGCTTTTCTAGCTTAAAAATAAGCTAGAAAGTGCCCCCTTAGGCTGTTTAGTTGAAAGTTTTGGCCAATAAGCTTCTTTGCTTTCCTGAGCTTATTGGCTTATTGGATTTGCTTAATTTGTGCTTAGATTTGCTTATGAGTTAGGTTTTAGGCCCTTTTAGCTTATTTAACTTAGGTTAGAGCTTATTTAAGCTTATTAGCATTTTTAGTTTAAAATTTTAAGTTTAAAAGCCCTTTAAGTGATTCTGTCATTTTAAGCTTAGTTTTAGCTCATCTTATTTGCTTATTTTTTGTTCCTTAGTGCTTATTAGGTGTAGCTTATAGGCTGTGTTAGCTTATTTGCCTTTTTTTCTTTAGCTTATTAGGTCTAAAAAGGCCAAACAGTTAGCCCTTTAAGTCTTAGTTTAAAAAGCCAAAACTGTCAACCTTTTTAAGCTTATTTCAAGTTTTTATTAAAAGTCATTTTTCAAAAGTTGCTTATTTTCAAGTTTTTAAGCTTTTTCAAAAAGAAATTTTCAAAAAATAAAAAGCTTGGGAAATTGGGAAGTCAAGGGTGAGCAAGGCTCGAACCCAAGACCTCTACAACCTCGACCAAGTTTGCCTTAGTTATTATTTAAAGTCATTTAGCCCATTTATAGTTTGCCTTAGTTATTATTTAAAGTCATTTAGCCCATTTAAGCTTTCAGCCATTTTTAGCTTAAAAACAGCTTATTTCAATAAGCTGTTTTGTCCTTTTTATTTTTCCTAGGCTTAAAATTGTTCAAAGAACTTTTCCTGATTTTTTAAGAATTTTGAAAATTAGTTTAGTATTTTTAATTAATTTTTTAGATTAAAACAGTTTTTAATTCATAATAAATAAAATAAAAGTCAAAAAAATATAATTCTTTTTTTTAAATTTTCTTTTATCATTTAGGACTGTTAAAAATTAAATTTGCTTTTGTAAGGTTAAAATTGTAGGATTTAGATTTTTAAAGCTCGGTTTTGATTTCTGTTATCGTTTTTAGTTTAAATCTTTAATTGCTTTCATTTTAGGTTTGCCTTTACTTGTTTTTGCTTTTATATTTGTATAAATAGGAATCCTAATCAAAAATCATTAAAATATTCAATCACGCGATCACGAACTTAATCACGATTTTCAAATTCGCACCTCGTCGGGAAACGACCCGGGAAGGTTTTTTTTTTGGATTTTACTTTGGTCAAAAGTAATAATCTCTTTTAAAAAGCCATACGGAATTCTTATTATTGATATTTTGGGACTACTTATTATCTATTTATATTTATATATATATATATATATATATAGTAAGAAAATCTTGAAACCACTCCTTCTGATCGAATATGTGTTGAAGACTCTTATGATCCGTATAGATGACACTCTTCGTTCTTTACAAGTAATGCCTTCAAGTCTTATGAGCAAACACTATTGCTCCCAATTCTAGGTCGTGTGTTGTATAATTCTTCTCATGGATCTTCAATTGTCGTGATACATAGGCGATTACCTTGCCTCTCTGCATTAGTACATAACCTAATCCTTGATTTGACGCGTTGTAGTAAACTACAAAGTCTTTGGATCCATCAATAAACGACAATATTGGTGCATTTCACAAATTGTCTTTCAACGTCTGAAAAACTTCCTCTTGTTTCTTGGCCCACTCAAACTTCTGATTCTTCTTTTTTTTATGAGGCATAAAATTAAGGGGTTAGCATCTTAGCAAAAATTTGCGATGAAACAGCAGTGTAACCTTACCTATTCACAAGACATTATTCGTATATCCCCGGATGTTTGTTTATGTACCTTTTAATTCTTTACTGCCTCTATCTTACTAGGGTCTAAGTGAATATCATTACTGTTAACCACGTGTTCGAGAAAATGAACTTCTTGTAGCCAGAATTCACACTTGGAAAACTTGACAAACAACTTCTCCTTCTTCAGCAGCTCCAACACTAACTTCAAATGAACCTCATGTTCCTCCTTAGACTTTGAGTAGATCAAGATATCATCAATAAACACAATGACGAACTTGTTTAAATACGGCTTGCATACCCGGTTCATCAAGTCCGTGAAAACCGCTGGTGCATTGGTTAATCCAAAAGGCATAACCGTAAACTCAAAATGTCCATACCGCGTCCTGAAGGCAGATTTTGGAATATCTTCTTCATGCACTTTCTCAACTGATGATAACCAGATTGAAGATCTATCCTATAGAAATAACGCGAACCTTGTAACTGGCCAAACAAGTCGTCGATCATGGGGAGATTCTTAGTGGTCAGCTTGTGCAACTCTCGATAGTCTATGCACATTCGAAATGAACCGTCCTTCTTTTTTAACGACACAGGTGCTCCTCACGGAGAGTGACTTGGTCGAATAAAACGTATATCAAACAAATTCTAAGGATTACGAACTATCGAATAGGGCTAGAAAATATATAAGGGGTTTCACAAGTGCAGATAGATCCGAATCAAATGTCATAAGAATCCTTAAAAGAAAAGGATAGAATATCTATACCGATAGGAAACGCAAACAAAAGAGTCAACAAAGCGTACCAAGACAAAAGAAACACATATCGGATAACAATACGTTTCAAGATTGATAAATGAGAAAGATAGAATTCTTATACCAATAACCGACTTTACTCGAAAGAACCAACTAAATAATGTTTTTATTAAAATCATTTTAAAATAATAAAGAAAGTCGTTTTAAATATAAAAATCATTTTAAATATATATATATATATAAAATCGTCTTAAATATAATTTTTATAAAATTCTTTTTAAACATGGTTTTCATAAAGAATCTAGAGACATTTATTTAACGGTGTATCACATCTTACCATTATGAATCATTGTAAATATACTTTTCATAATAAAAATAAAATTTATTAACCATTAAAAAAAATAGTTTCATATCTTATTTGTAAAGACCATTTTTAACATATCTTATTCATAAATATCATTTTAAACATAGTATTGATAGTCAACCTGTATCACGTCGTTTTATAAAAATCATTGTAAACATAGTTTTCATAAAGAAACATTCACATAAAATCAATGTCATAACGTATTCCTAAGATCATTTCAAAAATTGTTTTTCGCAAACACCATCAAAATATACTTCAAAAGGATTTTCATAACTTGACATCAATATAAAATATTACTCAAACAAAAAGGACTTCGTTAATACTACTAGGGATTGTAAATACCGTAAAGACTCTAACACAATTCTATTGTTTTTGAAAGAGGAAAGGAAGCTTCAAGGAACCATATAGTCAGAATAACAGTGAAACGAACGTGCACAAGAGAAATTTATACGAAGACATTACGAACCAAGAGGGAAGAACATGAAGACTCATCCATGCTCACGATCAAAAGAAAAACCATAGAAAAACATCGGTACTAATATGTCACAGCATGTTACCAAAACCAAAGGATGTGTAAAAGAAGGGAGTAAACATCCGCACTACTATGTTATGAACAATTAGTGCTTGAAAGAAAAATTAGATATTTGTACCAGTAATCAATGCAAGGAAGATCCAGTGAAACGTACCAATAGCCAAAAGAAGCAGATCCGAATAACCAATACATATCAAGATGCTAAATGGAAAAGATAGAACATCCGTACTGACATGGTACGAACAAGGAATGCTACAATTAGATGTAGATATCTGAACGAATAATCGAACAAACGAGCAACCTCAATAATCGAAACAGTAGTAACAAGAGGTATACAGAATATTCGTAAATGTTAAATAGAATGGAAACTTACTGACTACGCAACTAATCATAATACAATCGCACATAATACAACGAATTAAACTACTACCTAAAAAGCAAATACCGATCATTGCAATCATGGTCACAAGTCCACGTGTGTGATGCCTTTATAATTATGTTGGCCACCCATAATTATAATTGCATCCTTTCACACATGTACTTACTTCCAAGACTACACATCTCAATGACAACGCACAAATATATACATATACCACATAGTAATTCTTACACGACACCAATATAACACAAACACGATGTTCCATCAAAGCAATATTTATTTATATAAAGATAAAATCCAAAAAGACATAAAGAAAAAAAGCCTCATAGTGCCCTAAAATATGAAATATTCTAAAGAAATCATCGATAATAGAAATGTGTCGAGGTAAATGACGGGATAAGCTTATGTTGGGCCTTGCATGGGTTTGACTTTGCTTTCGCAAGAGTCACCCGTCTCCGCGGGTCCAGTCCTACTACGAGCATCCGACATGAGATCTAAGTCTGCCTCTTCCTTCGACTCTTCTACATCCCTTCCTCATTCGGTTCCTTGAGAGGCTCCTTCTCAATTGACTCCTCTTCTGGATCTTCTAATATCAAGTAGCTCGTAGGTCGATATAAAACTCTCAGAAAAACAAGAAAACAAAACGCCTAGATAGCTAAACATATAGAGCCTATTATGCAGCTATATAAAGGACTCCTAGGTTATACTCTAGGTCAAACCACCTACTTCTTTATAACCAATGGCTCTGATACCAATCTGTCACACCCCGCTAAAGCGGAAACACAAGGCGTAACACAATAGGCATCGTCATAACACATTGATGTCATAATAGAGAATATCTAAAATGCAATAACTTTAAATAAATCAAAATGTTATGACGACACCTGACATAATAGGGGACTTGTATTGAGGTTAATCGTAACCATAATAATACATAGTCATATTCCACACATGAATCAAATTTTTGAGTGAGGAGGGAAAGTATATTTTTTAAAATTTTAACATTAGGAAGCATATTGGGTGATATCATGGGTTTACATGCAAAGGTGGTGAATTTACAGGGTTCCGTTTATGCATAAACGCTAAAACGTAAAACGTACGCAAAAAAAAGTAAAAATCATAAACGAAAGTGTACATGACCTATGTAACACTTTAGAATGACTGAAACACGTAAATTATGAGTAGACTATAATTAGTCTGAGGTCGAAACGCATCCGATGAGCGGGGCAACTGCTCGGTTTTAGGTCAACTTGACTCCGAAAATTATAAAAGTAGAAATACTAAAAGTTAAGAATAAATGTCACACCCCATAAATTTTAGGTCAATATTTTTAACTTTCCCGGTCATAATTTTTGACTTTTATATGATACGTTTGAATCTGGCATTTTACCGAGAAGTTAACCTGTGTAAATCTGAAAAATAAACATAACGACGCGTTCCGACTTTGATTTGTTATCTAGGTATTATATGCATTATTTTGTCTTTTCTAAGTATTTCGTAGTTTACGATCCCTTCCGATACTTATTTTTACGTTTTAGCGTATAATTTACGTTTTTTGAGTTTTTGATCAAACGGAGACCCAGAAACCCGATATCTTTTCGTGTAAACTTTAGTTATTGTCCATCTCGTGTTTATAAGTCAAAAATTTCGTTCATGCCCCCCTCTTGGACAAATTTGGACACCTAAGCCCCCAAACCAAAACACTTTGAATCCTAAATTAAATACAAGAGCATCTTTTATAAAACTAGCGCATGTGATCTCACATATGCAAGATAGTGACACAAGAGAGTGTCATTCTCATGCACACTTACCATGCTAACTCCTTCATGTGACCTCTTACACTATTGTAAGAGTTTGACTTGTACATTGACCAACTAATGCACCTAGAATGAACCTTGACACAAAAAAAATTAAACCAAATAGTCCTTGTGGTGATGTTTCGGCCGAACCCACACACACACCTTTGGTGTGTGTTGGTAACTTGATACTCCAAGACAAATGCATAAAACCTTAAAGTCTTGTCCTATAAATACCTCACTATAACACACACTAGGTCATTCTTATTTTCCAAGCCTCATAAAAATTTCTCATCTCTCTTTCTCCCTCTCCTAGCTCACGGCAAACAAACACCCACTTAGGGTTTCTATATCTTTGATTTTCTTTCTTGAATAGATCCAAGCAACTAGGGTTCAGATCTAAGTTATTTAGGTGATTTTCAAGTATTGGTTCATTGATTTAAGGGTTTAATAATTAATTCAAGATCCTATAAAATTAAAGGGTTTTGATATTATTTGGGGTTTTTCAAAAGATATCCCAGTCTTTCATCATCAGTCTATCATATTCTTAGAGGCGTGGTTCTTCATTATTAAGCTTACTTTGAAACTTATTCTTTCATTTCTACTTTCATTCATTATTTACTTATGTTTTTGCATAGATCTATAAATTCCTATGGTGTTTGTGTTAATTTTCTAAAAGAAATGAAATAACATCTTGACATCTTTTATAAAAATGGAAGTAATATGTTATGACTTTATGATTTTGGTGAAGTGAGTTGAAAATTAAATTGCAACAATAGAAATGAATGGATTAGGTTAGTTTTAGGTATAGTTTTGTTGTGGATTAGTTGTGAATGGAGATTAGGCTAGATTAGACACTATTGTGAAGTTTGGTGTGATTTTTGAAAGCGTTTGTGAAATACATAGTTGCTGATCCGAAAAATTGTTTTAAGGATTTGGTCCCGCTTAGAGAATGTTTTCCATTAGGCGTAAGAGGTAGTTTTTTGGAGACTCTTTTCGAGAGAAAATCTTCATAGATTATACACTAAAATCGGACTTAAAACGGCCAAGTTATATGCAAATGAAACTTGAAACAATTTTCAGCAAAATAATTAGCGAAGTGCTGATGTGAATAGTAAAATAAGTTTTCGGACGCTTTCGGGATGATTTGAGCTTTTAAAACACTAGCGAAACATATAGTATCACATATATATTGATTAGTATCATTAGAAACGTCGTTAACATATTTTAGGAAAAGCGTTAAGGTTACTAAAAATAGTAAGTTAGTGAATATTAGCAAGATAGGCAATGAAGTTAAACGTATAAGATTCTCTAGTGCTTTTAAAGGAAATAATGGATTTAGCAAATATATGGGACGGTATTAACGTCTCGAAACTAAAAACTTTCCTAAAATAGAAACTTACTAAAAATGGTAATTTTTAGTTAAACGCCGAAACTTAACGAAAAACTCTATAATTTTATTTAGTCACGTTTTGTTAATTAAGCCAATGCATAAAATACTCATTGGATATACTTTTTATCTTATAACGATTTATTCCCCCGTACGAATTTCGTATACTTTCCGTCTTTCTAAGACGCGTCATTGATTTAGGTCGCAAGTAGGACCTCTTGGCATTATATCTCTTCATTGATATATCTCACAACCATTGCTAAAGGGAAGTTCATAGCCCCGACGTTTTTACTATTTATACTTACTACTTTGGAGTGGAGAACATTTGCTTGTTTTTAAACTATGGACCACAAGTTTACTTTACGTTAGCCTTTTCCTGATTACGTTGTTGCCAAAGTACGAATAGACCACTAATAATGCCCAACTATCATTAACCGTTTAATTTCTTAACCGACCGTACTGGTTAAGTGAGCGCGGATGTTGTAAATAGACTATTGGTACTAAGTTATCCCTACCGATTAGATGCTTTACTAAGAGTTCGGAGACACGAACAAACAAATATAATACCATGGTCCTGATTTCACTAGGTTATCTTGGTCAGATACCTCTAGGGGGCAAGTTAATTTCCTTGATTGGCATATAATTAAAATATGCTTCTTAAATTGAGGCCTGATGTCCATATAGCTTAGCCAACAGTAAATACTTTTTATGTGAAGTTTGTATCTGTTTTAACTGTCGCATGCGTACTAAACTTATGGGGTCCACTCTTATTACTAAAATTCCAAACTTATGAATTCACACCAACATTATGTTTGACTGTTTTAAGCCATGTTTTCTCCTCGGGTGCTTAGCTAGATTATTCTTGAGGTGCTTAATGAAGTGTTGCATGCTTTGACCGGGTGGTCTATCAAGAATATTTATCTTTAAATTGTTAAATACTTCGTTGTTTTAAAAACGATGTTATGGTTCCGCTGCCATTTGTCTAAGGCTTCCGCTAAAACTATTTCCTTTTATGTTAAAGGATTTTTGTAAAGACTTATTTATTTTTATCAAAGCAACGGAGTTATGTTTATCAACGTCCATGGTTAGTGGTCGTTTACTTGATCTTGTGTGATGTATATTATGATGTCACGCCTCCGGACTTGTGTTTCCGTCTAGGCCCCATTTGGGGTTGTGACAGATTGGTGTCGAGAGCCAAGGTTATAGTGAACCAGGTAGCTTATACTAGGTGTGGTCTATAACTAGTATATGATCTTACGTATTCTTACCTGCTTACATATATACCTAATAATAATAGTGTGTGTGTGTGTGTGTGTGTGTGTATAAGTGCAAATTATATATATCATATTGGCATAATTATTTTATACATCATTTTGCCATATCATATTTTGCATCATACTTACTTCTCGGCATTGCACGCACTTAGCATAGTTTCATATAAAGAGATTTATATAAAATTTTGCTTGTGCAGGTTATGACAGCCCAAGTATTTCTTTGCGTCAGATTCATCGATTTTTTGGGAGAGAGTGGTTCTCCTCTCATGTCCCCAGCAAGGTGATCTTTTTCAGGCACTATTCCAACCAATATACATTTTTATCCTTATGGTTCCTTTCTAGAGGGTTTCCCATTGCACACTTTTGCTTGCTTGATACTGATAGTTGCAACGGAGTGGAGCAGTTGCTGTCAATTTATCCTACCGAAGGTACTACTCGAATTTGGTGGATTATTCATCTTCTTATTCTGATCCATCAGAGGATTCCTTGCCCTATAGCAACAGAGTTTACCATTGTGTCAACCCTTCTATGGTACTGATGACTCGAAGGAGGCGACATTGAGTCCCGAGCCTGCTGAGAAAGACCCGAGAGGACATGAGTCTCTATCAAACCATCATGTGATTTCCACTTGCACCTGTTTGTTGCCATGCCAACCCGGATTCGTGCGAGGCCAACGATTCTTGTCCGACCCGGTGAGGCTATTCCCTTCGGTCGACCTTACCGCACCCATCCTAATGGGCCGCGTAAGTTGTTGACTGCGAGGAAGAGAGTTGGACCTTTTCCTGCTCGTAGACTCGCATGGAGACGTATATCTCATCGTTCTTCGGATCATCATTCTTCACCAGATTTTACTTCAGACTCATCTTCTTCTAGTTCATCTTCGAACTCTTCATCAGATATTTCTTCAGGTTCATCTTCAAATTAATATTCAGACTCATCATCAGTTCATTCTTCAGGATGCGATGCATCAGGTCAGTCTCATTCAGGACCATCGACTAGAGTTGCATCACCTAGATTGGTTGATCCCCCGGTTAGGACTCCACGATGTAGTGAGGCTTTTATGCGTTAGAGGTCTGCACCATTGTCTACTCTTTACCCACCTACGACATCAGAGTCATCCCCAGATTCATCTTCTGAGAGATCATTGGATTCATCTTCACCTTCTGCTGGACCATCTCGCAAGAGATGCAGATTCCCTACTACTTTGGTACCATCATCTACTCCTATTTCGAGACCGATAGCGCCTGCTCTTGCTGATCTTTTGTCTTGTAAGAGGTTCAGAGATTCATACTCATCTGAGGTTAGCAGAGAGGAGCATATGGAGATTGGTACTGCTAATGCAGAGACTGTTGCAGATTTGGGTATTAGTAAGGGAGTTGGAGCTCGTACTAAGGATGGTATAGACTTGGGTGTTGAGGTTGCTACTAGTGATATTAGGGAGGACGGGGAGGAGTTTGAGGCAGAGGCCAGTGCAGGAGGCACGATGGAGGTCACTGTAGATCCTTTGGTTAATAGCGATATTTCTGAGCCTACTGGAGGAGATACTCCTGATCTTAAGGGTACTCTTTATGATATATCTCATTACATGTCTGAGGTTCCTCTTGATAGGATTATAGAGTTTGAGACTACTCAGAGACGGTTAGAGGCTGGTTAGTTGGTGGCTAGCAGAGAGAGAACTGGATTGGCTGATATGGTTAGGAGTCTAGGACGGGAGAACCTAAGGGTTCGAGCTTTGTTGTATGTTAAGAGCGATCGTGTCGATAGTCTTCGTCATCACATGGCAACTTTCATGAGGAGTGTTCGTCAGTTGGTAGGGGATCCGTGAAGGATACTCTGAGGAGACTTAGGAGGTGATGAGGTCACTTGTTGAGAGACGTTTTAGGATCGTCGCCATTAGTTAGGATAGTATATATGGATAGATAAGTACATTAGACTGATGCTAGGTCTAGAGATAAATAATAGAAATGTTTGTAAATCACGCTTCCACCTCTTAATAGGATTTGATTGAAAACCAACTATGACGTTTTTGCTAAGATATGAAAAAGCTTATTTTTTGAATTCTCTCCTCGTCGCATGTTCGTCTTTTATTGTTATTTACTGTGTTCTGGCGAAACATGTTTCTATTGTAATTTCCTTTTATAAATCTTAATTATCATTTATGGTGGTTATATCGCGTATTAAATCTCACCATGAGTGATGTCTTGTGATGTAAAACAATGACTAACACTTGTTCCGGAATGACGACTGCTGCAATTGAGGAAATGATCAACCGACGCGTGACATAAGCTTTAGAAACTCACAAGTTTTAACCAGGAACATCGGAACTTGGAAACGTAATATAAGGTGGTGAACGAAAACGGTAATGGCAATAAAAATGGAGGAGGAAATGGAAATAGAAATCATAATGAGAATGATAGAGATGCTAGGCCTGTCATTCGAGAGTGTACTTACCAAGACTTCATGAAATGTCAACCACTCAACTTCAAAGGAACTAAAGGAGTTGTCAGGTTGATAAGGTGGTTTGAGAAGATGGAAACAGTATTCCATATCAGCAATTGTCCAGAGAAATACCAAGTCAAGTATGCTACTTACACACTGTTGAACAGTGCACTAACTTGGTGGAACTCACATAAGAGAACTATTGGAACTGATGCTGCATTTGCCATGTCATGAAGAGAGCTTATGAAGCTAATGGCTGAAGTGTAACTGCCCAAGGACTAAAATTCAAAAGATAGAATATGACTGTGTGGAATCTGACCGTAAAGAACAACGATTTGGCTGCTTATACTCAAAGATTCCAAGAGCTTACCATGTTGTGCACCAAGATGGTTCCCGAAGAGGAGGATCAAGTTGAGAAGTTTATTGGAGGTCTCCCGGATAATATCCAGGGAAATGTGATTGTTGTAGAGCCTACAAGACTACAAGATGATGTCCGTATGGCTAACAACTTAATGGATCAAAAGTTAAAAGGTTATGCTATGAAAAATGCTGAAAACAAAAGAAAGTTCATCTAACAGCCATAAGGGGACAACCGAAGGGCAAGCAACCCAATCAAACAAAAGACAAATTTTAGAGGTCATAATGTAGCCACGAGCCTACATGTCTTTTCAATAAATGAAAGGAGAGTATATAAAGGACCACTACCTATCAGACCGCATCAATTGAAAATATCATCATAGAAGGGCCATGCACTATGAATGTTGGGAAGTGCAACAAGGTTGACATCTGACCAGAGGCTGTCAGGCCATAAATTCCACTATCTTGACTATCCAATCAGAGGGTCAAGTAGTACAATGATCAAGAGAGTTTTTAAGCTTGTTTCTGTAGTGTGGAAAGCAAAGACACTACAGAGGATTGCTCTAAAGCTAAAAAGAATCAGACACCTTGGAAACAAATCTGGAAACAAGAGATGTATTGGTGAAGCAATGAGGAAAAGCATATATGTGCTAGGTGGAAAGGAGACGCTAACCCTTGATTTCCCAATTCGTCACAGGTACGTTTCTTCTCAACAACCATTATGCTTTTGTATTATTTGATTTAGGTGCCGATCAAAGTTTTGTGTCTACTATTTTTAGTACCTTGCTTGATAAAATCCCTGATACTTTAGACGTTAGCTATGCTGTCGAACTAGCAGACGTGAGAGTTTCCGAAACTAACCCGGGTACTTCCGAGGCTGTACGTTAGGATTACTAGGTCACCTATTCAATATTGACCTAATTCCAGTAGAACTTGGTAGTATTTGTTGACATCACATCGACATGGAATTGGTTAAGCGAACCCATCATGCGTGGATTCGTTTGATGATGAGAATATTGTGATCAGATTTCCTTATGGAAATGAAGTTTTGATAGTTCAACGTGATAGAAGTGGCAAAGGAAAGAATTTAAAGTTGAGCATTATATCGTGCACTAAGACTCAGAAATATATTAAGAAAGGTTGCCTAATTTTTTTGGCATAAGTTATGAAGAAGGAAACCGAAGACAAGCAAAGAGAAGCTACTTGAGGGATGCCGACTGTTACCGGGACCTTTCAGGGATGTCTTTCCAGAAGATTTTCCTGAATTACCCCCAACACGACAAGTCGAATTCCAAATCGACTTGGTCCTAGGTGCTACTCCTGTGGTACGAGCCTCGTATAGATTAGCACCGCCAGAACTGCAAGAATTGTCTACTCAACTACAAGAACTTTCTAACAAAGGATTTATAAGACCGAGTTCCTCACCCTGGGGAACCCCGGTGTTGTTTGTCAAAAAGAAAGATGGATCTTTTCAGAATTATATCGATTACCGTAAACTAAACAAGCTGACTGTGAAGAAGCGATATCCACTTCTGAGAATCGACGACCTATTTGATCAGTTACAAGGATCAAGTGTTTACTCAAAGATTGACTTGAGGTCTGGTTATCACCAACTCAGAGTTCGTGACGAGGACATTCCAAAGATGGCGTTTAGGACTCGTTATGGCCACTACGAGTTCCAAGTCATGCCTTTTGAATTGACAAACCACAGACCGAAAGTATTCATGGACTTGATGAATCGGGTGTGAAAACCTTACTTAGATAAATTTGTGATACATTTTATATTGATGACATCTTGATCACTATCCAAGAGCAGAGGAAAGATGCAATGCAGAGCATCTTACGTTAATTTTGGAGTTGCTTAAGAAGGAAGAAATGTACTCTAGAAGTTTCAAAGGGTGTTAATTTTTGGCCGTCGAAGGTATAATTTCTCTCCGAATCACGTGATTGATAGTGAAGGCATTCACGTGGACCCAGCTAAGATTGAGTCAATCAAGGATTGGGCATACCCAAGACTTCGACAGAAATTCATTAATTTTTAGGTCTTGCCGGCTATTACCGGCGATTTAACGAAGGTTTCTCAAAAGATTCCAAACCTGTGACGAAGTTTGACTCCGAAGATCGTGAAGTTCAAATGGACCCGAAAGAGGCAGAAGCTGCATTTTTAACTGATGAAGAAGAAATTATGTAGTGCATCGATCTTGGCTTTACCCAAAGGTAGTGAAAACTTCATGGTTTACTATGATGCTTCTCGCAAAGGGTTGAGCGCAGTTCTGATGCAAATGGAGAAAGTCATACCCTACGCATCACGTCAACTCAAGATTCACAAGAAGAATTACACTACACATGACTTAGAACTTGGAGCGGTGGTGTTTGCTCTCAAAATGTGGAGACATTATTTGTACGGCATGAAGTGCATTGTGTTCACTGATCATAAGAGCTTGCAACATATTCTTGATCAGAAAGAGTTGAACATGAGGCAACGTAGATAGGTATGGAATAGATGTGAGTGACTACGACTGTGAAAATCCGTTTATCGCCATCCCGAGAAAGCGAACGTGGTTTGGCGGATGCTTTTAAGCCGAAATGAACGAATTAAGCCACTACCGAGTTTCGAGCCTTGGTTTTGACGATTGGTTTGAACCTTCCCGTGAAATTTTAAACCCTCAGGTTGAGGCAAGGAAGGAAGAGAATTATGGAACCAAATATTTGGGTGGTATGATTAAGAGTCTAGAGCCCCGTGCTGAAGAGGGACGGTATGTTGAGGGATAAATTATTGGATACCCTACTTTGTGTGACCTTTGAGACACTCTGATTTATGCACATCTCATAATAAGTCCAAAGTAGTTCGTTCCATCCTGAGGATCGGACAAGATGTACCAAGACTTGAAGAAACGCTATAGTGTTGGCAAAATATAAAAGTTGAATTGCCACCTACTGCTATAAAGTGTCTGACCTGTGGCATGAGAGTTAAAGGGCCGATGCCAAAAACAATCTGGTTTGTTTGGGTTCAACAATCTGTATCCCAGTTATGAAAGAGGGAGACCATTAGCTATGGATTTCGTTACTAAGGTTGCCAAAGCCATCACTGGTTCAAGATTCAATTGGGTGATTTTTGACTGACTCACCAAGTCTGCTCATTTCTTACACCTAATGAAGGAAACCGACCTGCAATAGGAAAAGTTGACAAGACAATACTTGAAGGAAGTAGTCTCAAGACCTGGTGTGCTAGTTTCTTTTATTTCTGATCGAGATAGTAAATTTACAACTCATTTCTGGCAATCGTTAAACCAAAGGCACTAGTAATCAATCTGATATGAGAACTGCTTTATCACCCCGCAAGGAGGATGGTCAGAGTAAGAGAACTATCCCCAAATGTTAGAGGACATGTTGAGTCTTGTGTGATTGGATTTTGTGAAAAGGTTGGGTAACACCTACCTTTGGTGGAGTCGTTTTCCTACAACAACAGTTTACCAAATACGAGTATTACAGGCTGCAAAAAAAAACTCGTTTTTAATCGATGTATGGGCCGAAAAATGTCGATCACCATGTCTGTTGGGGGCTTTTGAGGTTGGAGATGCCCAGCTCACTCTTGGCCCGAAGAGTATTCATGGAAAACAATGAAAAAAGAATCATCCAAATCAAGAAACGTATTTCAAGCCTGGCATGTGATAGACAAAGAATCTACGCCGATAGGAGAGACGTACGCCACTGCTGAATTTCAAGCGTGGCGAATAGTGTTAATGTTGAAAGTACGCCATGGAAAGGGGTGATACAATTTTGCAAAGACGTGGGGAAGCTCAGAATCCTTGTTATATTGGACTCCTTTCAAAATGCTTGCTAAAGTGGGAACGGTTTGCATATTCGACTTGAACTCCCAAAGCAACAAAGTCGGGTTCATAGTACTTTTCACGTTTCCAATTTGAAGAAGTGTTTCTCCGACGAACCCCTAGCTATTCCGTTAGATGAAATCCAGATTGATGACAAGCTTAATTTCATTGAAGAACCGGTCGAAATCATGGATCAAGAAGTTAAATGACTAAAGCAAAGCCGCATCCCAATTGTGAAAGTCCGTTGGAACTCAAGACGAGGTCCTGAGTTTACTTGGGAGCGCGAGGACCAAATGAAGAAGAAGTATCCTCATCTTTTTGCTAACTCTGCTTCTACGTCTAAAGTTACGTCTTAAGCTTTGAGGACAAAGCTCTATTAACGGGGGGAGGATGTCACACACCCCGTAAATTTCAGGTCAATATTTTTAACTCTCTCGATCATAATTTTTGACTTTTATACGATGCGCTTAAATATGGCAATTTACCAAGAAGTTAACCCGCATAAATCTGAAAAACGTCACCGGATGCGTTCTGACTTTAGATTTTGATTAGTCTCGGTATTATATGCATTATTTTGTCTTTTCTAAGTGTTTCGTAGTTTACGATCACTTCCGATACTATTATTATAACGTTTAAATTAAGCGTATTATTAACGTTTTTTTCCCTTTCCCGGTTTTTGATCAAACGGAGACCCGGAAACCCAAAATCTTTTCGTGTAAACTTTAGTTATCGTCCATCTCGTGTTTATAAGTCAAAATTTTCGTTCATTCCCCCTTCTTGGACAAATTCAGACGCCTAAACCCCCAAACTAAAACACGTTGAATCCTAAATTAAATACTAAGCCATCTTTTATAAAACTAGTGCAGTGATCTACATATGCAAAAAGTGACACATGAGAGTGTCATTCTCATGCACACTTATCATGCCTAACTCCATCCATGGACCTCTTATATCTAGTGTAAGAGTTTGACTTGTACATTGACCAGTACTAATGCACATGAACTAAAATCGCTCATATGAACCATGACTAAAAAAAAAAATTGAACCAAAATGGTCCTTAGTGGTGAGTTTCGGCCGAAACCCACACACACACAGAGCCTTTAGTGGTGTTGTTGTGGTACACTTGAAACTTTACTCCATGACAAATTCAAAAACCCAAAGTTCTTGTCCTATACAACATCACTATAATACACCACTAGTCATTTCTTATTTTCCAAGCCCCATCAAAATTTTCATATCTTTCTCCTTCTCGTAGCTCAAAACCCGGCAAACAAAAACTCCCACTTAGGGTTTCTATATATCTTTGATTTCCCCTTGCAAGATCCAAGGCATACCTAGGTCTCGATATTTAAGGTTATTTAGGTGATTGTAAGTATTTGGTTCATGTGATTTAAGGGGTTTTAATTTCAAGATCTACAAATTGAGGTTTTGGTTATTAAATTAGGGTTTTTTAAAGATCACCCAATCTTCCATCATCTTTTAGCATATTCTTAAGCTTGTTCCTTTATTTTGTAAGCTTACTGCTTTGACACTTATGCTTTCATTTTCTACTTTCATTTTCATTCATTGTATTTACTTATGTTCTTTTTCTTGCATAGATCTATAATAGTTCCCTATGGTGATTGTGTTAGATTGTTCCTAAGAGAATGAAATAACATCTTGCATTGCTTTTATAAAAATGGAAGTATTGTTCTTGACTTTTAGATTTTGGTGTGCTTGAGTTAAAAAGTGAGTTGCAGACAATAGAAATGACGGGATTTAGGTTTAGTAGAGTTGAATGAGTGTTGCAACAATAAAAATGAAGGGATTAGGTTAGTCTTAGGTGTGGTTTTGTTGTGGATTAGTTGTGAATGAAGATTAGGCTAGATTAGACACTATTGTGAAGTTTGGGTGGATTTTGGTTGCGTTTTTGGCAAAAAAAGCTTGCTGTTGTCCAAATTTTGTTTTGAGGTTTTTGGTCGACCGAAAATGTTGCATTAGCTAAAATAGTTTTTTGAAGACCGTTTTGAATAGATAGTTTTTCATATATCGCACATTAAAATTGGATTTAAAACGACCAAGTTATAGCCAAATGAAACTTGAAACATTTTTCAACAAAACCGGATGAATAGTGTGCTGATGTGAATAGTAAAATGAGTTTTTAAACACTTTCGGACATTTTTGGACTTTCTAAACACTAGCGAAACATATAGTAACACATACCTATTGATTAGTATCATTTAAAGACGTCGTTAACATATTTTAGGAAAAGTGATAAAGTTACTAAAAATAGTAAGTTTGGTAAGAATTTAGCGGAACAGACTTAGAAGTTAAGTAATTAAGGCTCGTTAGTGCGTTTTGAAAATATGGAAACTTAATAAATATAGGGGACGGTATTAACGTCCCGAAACTAAAAACTTTCCTAAAATAGAAACTTTCTAAAAATGGTAATTTTTGGTTAAACGCCGAAACTTAACGAAAAACTATATGATTTTATTTCGTCATGATTTGATAATCAAAACAAAGCAAACACACATGGATGTCTTTTGGTGATGAACATATTGTGCAATTCTTGGCATGTTTTCCGTGTTTCTGAGACGCGTTATTATTCTAGGTCGCGGCTAGATTTCTATATCATCTTTTACTTGCGTGATTATCATTTGCTCATCTTGCTAAGGTGAGTTCATAGCCCCATGTTTTACTACTTTTACTTTACTATTTTGGGGTGAGAAACATTGCTTGTTTTTAAACTATGGACACAGTTACTTTACGTTTCCTTTTTCCTGATTACGTGTTGCCTAAGTAGCGAATAGACCACTAATGCCCGAATTATCATGAACCGTCAATTGCTTAACCGACCGTACTGGTTAAGTAAGCGCGAATGTTGTAAATAGATCTATTGGGAGTAATTATCCCTATCCGGGTAAGTAGCGCTTACTAGATTCGGAGGTCCCGAACAAACGGATATATACCATGTCGGATTGTCAATAGGTGATCTTGGTCAGATACCTTTAGGGCGAGTAATTCTATTTGGCATATAAAATGCTTCCTTTTAAATTGAGCTTCGGTGTCATGAGCTTAGCGCAACAGTAAATTTCTTTTTATGTGAAGTTGTATCTCCTATAACTGTCACGTGCGTACTGTAAACTTGTGGTCCACTTTTATATTAAATTCAAACCTATGAATTCACTCAACTTTATGTTGACCGTTTTAGCATGTTTTTCTCAGGTGCTTAGCTATGGATGTCTTTGCTTGCTTTATGGTGTTGCCTTGCATTGGACCGATTTTCAAGAATTACTATTATCTATGTTAACATCGTTGTCAAACTTTAAAACCTTTTATTCGCTTCCGCATATTATCGTTGGGCCTATGTAAAACTTTAACTATTTTAATTAATGCAACGATGTTGGATTTTTAAACGTACCCTTAGAGGTCGTTCTTTGTATCTTGTGTGATGTGTATTATGACGTCACGCCCCCGGACACGTGTTTTCGACTAGGCCCCGTTTGGGGGTGTGACAGATTGGTATCCAGAGCCAAGGTTATAGAGAACCAGGTAGTATATCTAGGTCTGGGCTATAACCAGTATGTGATCCTATGTGCTTTTACCTGCTTACATATATATCTTATAATAATAGCGTTTAATATATATAAGTACTGATTATATATATCATATTGCCATAATTACTTTATTCACCATTTTGCCATATCATATTTTTGCATCATGCTTATCTTCTTGACTTTGCTTGCACGTTGCATGGTTTCATATAAAGAGATTTATATAAACTTGTGCTTGTGCAGGTCGTGGTTGCTCCTATTATTTCTATTTCGTCTGAGGAGAGCGTAGGCTCTCATGCCCCACAAGTGATTCTCTTTGGTGTTATTCCTGCTATTATCCCTGTTATCCCTGAGGTTCCTATTGTTCCAGCTGACCCTATAGTTGCACCGGAGGAGGGGACAATTATAATCGTCTTACCTACCGGGGTACTTGATTTAGTGGACTATTCATCTTCTTCTGATTCTAATCCATCAGAGGATTCTTTACCTCCCGTACAAGATTTGCCATTGGTTTCACCCTCTGGATCGTCATCTCATAATACGCTTGCACCATCATCTGAGTTTCCATTTGCACCTGTTGTTGTCCCACCCGGGATTCGTCAACGACGAGCTATTCTTATCTGACCCGAGGAGGACATTCCTATTGGTCGACTTTACCGTACTCATCCTGGCGGGCCATGTAGGGCATTGACCGCAAGGAAGTCGGTTAGACCTTTATCTTCTCATCGTTTAGCATTGAGGTACACATCACATCACTTGGATCATTCTACTTTCGGATCATCGAGTCATTCATCTTCAGATCATTTATCATCTAGGCATTCTATTTCGGGTCATTCTTTATCCGAACATACACCACCAGACACCACCGATGCTAATACATCTACACCACCGAGATTTGTTAATCGATCACTTTCTAGGACTCCACGATGTAGTGAGGCATTTAGACGTTGGAGGTCTACACCATTGTCTACCCGTTACCCACCGACTACATCAGAATCATCCTTAGGTTCATCTTCTAAGAGGTCATTGGATTCATCTACACCTTCTTCTGGACCGTCTCGCAAGAGATGTAGGTCCCCTGCTGCTTCGATACCATCACCTACTCATGATTCGAGGTCGATAGCTCCTGTTGATCTTTTACCACCTCGCACGAGGTTTAGAGATTCATACTCACCAGAGGATAGCGAAGAGGAGCATATAGAGGTAGATACTGCTGATGTAGAGGCTGATGCAGATGTAGGTATTAGTGATGGAGTTGTAGCTCACACTAGGGATGGTGTAGGTTTAAGAGTTAAGATAACTGCTAGTGATGTTAGGGAGGATGATGAGGAGTTTGAGGCAGAGGCTAGTGCGGCAGACACGAGAGAGATCGCTGTAGATACATTGGCTATTGGTGATAGTTCTGAGTCTTCTAGAGGAGGTATTCCTGATCTTGAGGATACCATTTATGATATAGTTCACTACATGCCAGAGGTTCGTATTGATAGGATTACTGGGATTGAGACTACTCAGAGACAGTTGGAGACTAGTTAGTTGGTAGCTAGTGGAGAGCGAGCTAGTTTGGTTGAGAGAATTGGGAGTTTAAGACTGGAGTACCTAAAGGTTCGAGCCATGTTGAGTATAGAGAGAGATCGGTTTGATAGTATTCGTTGTCACATGGCACTTTTGCAGGAGGAGTTTCGTCAGGTTCGTAGGGATCGTGATGATACTCGAAGGAGACTTAGGAGATTGGAGTCGTATGTTGAGAGGCATTTGGGTTTTCGCCCTTAGACTAGTAGTACCATGATCATGTAGGACATTAGACTGATGGTTAGGTCTAGATATTAGCAGTAGAAATAATCGTAAATCATGTACCTATTTTGGATTGGTTGTAACCAAACTATGCTTTTATTTATGAAATGAAAAGCTTGTTTTGATTCTATCGCGTATTCATCTATATTGTTATTTACTTGTTCTGGCAAAACTCCTATAATTATCCTACTATTACCTTATAGCTTATCTGGCTATCATTTAATAAACTAATTTGTTTCCATCTTATAACCTATTTTGCAGTTATTTATAAACTTTTTGCTACCCTATTATAAACTACAATTGGCAGTCATTTACAAACCTATTTACATTGTACACCTCATGAAAATATTCGTTGTCGTTTTAAAAACTATTTCGCTGTCAAATTATAAACTATGTCGTCGTCATCTTATGAACTACTTCGTGTCTTCTACAAACTATTACGTTGTCACTTTATAAATTTTTAGGTTGTCAACTCATAAACTATTTGATACCATATTATGAACCCCCTTACTGTTACGTTATAAACCGTCAAGTGACTTTCTCGTAAACTATTTTGATATCACCTCTTGAGCTATTTTACGTTACTTTACAAAATGTTCTGTGTCGCTATATAAACTATCTTGTCTTTGTTTTTACGAACTGTTTCGCTATCTTATAAACCATATTGTATATACCATGTAACTTTGAGAAACATAACACTAGTTTTGATGAAATGAACATTGCATCGTTAGTCCTTAATTACACATAGCCTGATCACCTATGTATAATTCAGGAAGGACCATGCTATGCTGGGAGTAGTCACCATAAAATTTTGTCAATTTACCTTTACTTTCCATTTTTATTTTCTTTCTTTTCTCTACATTGTCAACGGGATTATATCGAACTCGTGCTTAATAAATCAGTTTTAACGTGCTAATCGTGAGTCGTGTTGGTCATGTGTATTCGTATTCATATTCGTGTCATAACTAAGCAAATTTTTCTCAAACCTTAGCATATAGAAACACCATACCCTTAGCCGAGAGACCGAATCCTACACCTCGTAGTTACGATAATTATGGATTGTAAGAACTTAGAATGTAACAGACTTATCACTCTAATTAGATTATAACCAAGAGAACTAGGAGATTTTCTTCAATATACTTACCTTTTTGTGAGTTAGAATCACGTAAATTATGAGATTCATGTACCGATAAAACGTTTGATGGACCTGAAGTTAAAGCAAAGGACGTAATTATTGCAAGTGCATGGAATCTAGTTGATAGAAGCCTCACCTCTGCTGAGTTTGGCTCTTTAAGGGGCATCGTCCCATCTACCATAGACACTAAATACCCTGTTGAGTTAGCTGACATAAAGAATCTAGACGTTGGTACTATCATTTGAGATTGTATACTGAGTTTTCCGAATCATCTATTCAAGATAGACTTAATACCCATAGAACCTGGTAGTTTTGACGTTATCATTGGTGTGAATTGGTTGACAAGGTACCACGCCATGATCATTTGCGATAAAAAGATTGTTCGTATACCTTTAGATGATGAAACTTTAACGATTCGAAGCAATAGGAGTGATGGATATGTATCGATAGTTGCTAGTAAGCAGAGTTGTTTGATTGGATTGATATATTGGAGTGGGATAACTTAAGACTCAAAGGCATGTTATGTGTTGAGAGAAAGAGAGTTGACCATCTTTAGAATAGTATGTCGTATACTCAAAAGGATTTATAAGACCGAGTTCCTCACCCTGGAGAGCTCTGATATTGTCCGTTAAAAAGAAGGATGGATCCTTCAGGATGTACATCGACAGTCGAGAATTGAACATACTAACCGTGAAGAACCGTTACCGTTACCTAGTATAGGTGATCATTTTGATCAACTATGAGGATCTAGCGTTTACTCAAAATCAACCTAAGGACTAGTGACCACTATTTAAAGTTTGGAGAATAATATAATTCTATACCGCATTAGTACCCGTTAATGAACAATTCAAGTTCAGGTCATGCCATTTGGTTTGATCAACGCACTAGAGGTATTCATGGATCTCATGAATCGAGTGTGCAAACCGCAACTTAATAAGTTGTGATGTATAAAATTCATCGATGATATCTCGATTTGCTCAAGCAGAAACAAGGAGTACGAGGAACACCTTAGGCTTATCTTGGGATTGCTTAAGAATAAAGAAATTGTAACGCCAATACTCAAGTTGCAATTCCTTGCTTCCTGAAAGTGAAAATTTTCCTTGAGCCACGTGTTGATAGTCAAGACATTCACGTTGATTCCTCCAAGATTGAGTCAATCAAGGATTAGGCAACATCTACGACTCCAACGAAGATACAAAAATTCTTAGGTCTTTCCGGTTATTACCAACGATTTATCAAAGGTTTCTCTAAGGATGAGAGAATCCTCTAAACCAAAGTTAAACTCAGAAAAATGTGAATACAAATAGGAATAGAAAAGGAAGAATGAAGCCTTTCAACTGTTAATGTAGCACTTTATAGTGGCACAGATTTTTAGCATTACCTGATGGAAAGAAAAGCTTTCGTGGTTTAAAATAACGCCTCACATAATGGATAGTAATGTACTGATAATGAAGCAAAAAGAGATGGTGATAGTTTACGACTGCATGAATCGCATAAGTCAAAATATTCGATCCATCCTGGATCGGTCAAGATGTACCAAGATTTAAAGAAACTGTATTGGTGGCCGAATATGAAAGCAGAGATTGCCACCTACGTCAGTAAATGTTTGACCTGTGCCAAAGTCAAGGCCGAATGCCAAAAACCATCCGGTTTGTTGGTTCAACCTGTGATCCCAGTATGGAAGTGGGAGAACATTACTATGGATTTCGTTACTAAGTTGCCAAAGACATCAACTGGTCAAGATACAATTTGGGTAATTGTTGACCGACTCACAAAATCCGCTCATTTCTTACCAATGAAGGAAACTGACTCAATGGAGAAGTTGACGAGACAATACTTGAAGGAAGTAGTCTCGAGACATGGAGTGCCGGTTTTGATTATTTCTGATCGAGACAGTAAATTTACATCTCAATTCTGGAAATCGCTGAACAAAGCCCTAGGTACTCAATTGGATATGAGTACGGCTTACCATCCACAGACTGATGGTCAAAGTGAAAGAACCATCCAAACTTTGGAGGACATGTTGCGTGCTTGTGTGATTGATTTTGGGAAAGGATGGGATAGACACCTACCTTTGGTGGAGTTTTCTTACAACAACAGTTATCACACGAGTATCAAAGCTGCACCGTTTGAAGCTCACTATGGCCGAGAATGTCGATCTCCTATTTGTTGGACTGAGGTTGGGGACGCTCAGCTCACTGGTCTGGAAATTGTTCATGAAACAACTGAGAAGATCATTCAGATCAAGAAGCATATTCATGCTGCACGAGATAGACAGAAGAGCTACGCCGACAAGAGACGTAAGCCATTGGAATTTGAGGTTGGAGATAAGGTCATGCTAAAAGTGTCACCATGGAAAGGGGTGATACGTTTCGGCAAACGGGGGAAGCTGAACCCTCGCTATATGACCTTTTAAGATTCTTGCTAAAGTGGGAACGCTTGCTTATCGACTTAAACTCCTAGAGTAATTGAGCTGAGTTCATAGCACTTTTCATGTTTCCAATTTGAAGAAGTGTTTCGTAGACGAACCACTAGCTATTCCATTGGATGAGATCCAGATTGATGACAAGGTCAATTTCATTGAAGAGCCAGTTGAAATTATAGATCGAGAAGTTAAACGGCTATTCCAATCGTGAAGGTCTGTTGGAATTCGAGACGAGGGCCCGAGTTTACTTGGGAGCGCGAAGATCAAATGAAGAAAAAGTAGCCTCATCTTTTCGTTAACCCTTAGTCCATGTCTTAAGCTTTGAGGACAAAGCTTCTTTAAAGGGGGAAGAATGTCACACCCAAAAAATTTTAGGTCAATATTTTAAACTTTTTCGATCATTATTTTTGATTTTTATACGTTACGTTTGAATCCGGCTGTTTACCGGGAAGTTAACCCGCGTAAATCTGAAAAACGTCATCGGACGCGTTTCGACTTCGGATTTTGATTAGTTTAGATATTATATGAGTTATTTTATCTTTTCTAAGTGTTTCGTAGTTTACGATCACTCCCGGTATTTATTTTTACGGTTTAACGTTTAAATTATGTTTTTCGCGTTTTTGACATAACGGAACCCCGGAAACTCGAAATCTTTTCGTGTAAACTTTAGTTATCGTCCATCTCATGTTATTAAGTCAAAAATTTCATTTAGCCTCCCCTCTTGTTATATATTAAACGCCCAAACCAAACCAAATGCACCATAAGTCTTGAAATTAAATCAAAAGCATATTTTTTTGAATTTTCCATGCATGTGTATGAAAGTAACACATGAGAGGGTCTTTCTCATGCACATTTCCTCAAGTTAGACCAAAACATGTGATACTTACACACTTTGACCTCATTTGACCAACTCAAGACCAACTTATGCATCTAGTATGAACCAAGACTCAAAATTTTGAACCATAATGGTTCTTGTGGCCTTGTTTCGGCCGAACCCTCACACACACACACCTTTGGTGTGTGTTGGT
>BQNB010071875.1:0-15850 GCA_026074375.1 Tanacetum coccineum
GTAAAAAAACGGACGAAAACGTAAAAAACTGACGAAATTGTAGAAAAAGGTCGAACCCGTAAAAAAGGTACGAAATCGTAAAAAAGAGACGAAAACGTAAAAAACGTACGAAAACGTAAAAAACAGAAAAAAACGGACGATAACGGACTAAAACGTAAAAAAACGGTCGAAATCGTAAAAAAATCAGACGAAATCGTAAAAAACTGACGAAATAGTAAAAAAGGGCGAAATCGAAAAAAAATGACGGAAACGTGAAAAAAAAAAAAGACTGACAAAATCGTAAAGCGATGGCGTCATTCGATTCACTTGATGATTTATTATTCAAAGAAGATTTTTTTGACAGCGAATCGGAGAATGATTATGATGATGAAATCGTAAAAAAACTGACGAAATCATAAAAACACGGTCGAAATCGTAAAAAAAAAGGTACGAAATCGTAAAATAACGGACGAAAACATAAAAAAACCGACGAAATTGTAAAAAAACCGTAAAAAATGTACGAACTTAAAAAAAAGTGACAAAATCAAGCCACTATTCCAAAAAAAACCATATTTTTGAAGGGTCGGTTAAAATTTTGCCTGGTACTCTATAAATACAAGCCACTACTTTTATCATTATTCCTATCAATTTATATACTCCGTAATTATTTATGGAGACTGTGATTATAGTTGCTGAGTTAAGGTTTTATTACATCAAGGAGGCTACTATCGCTTTTTTCAACATCAAGGTTTAATTCTAACGGTAATTATATGTTTACGTGTTTTGTTTGTCGATCTTGTTGCATGTTGTTTACGTTAAAAATATTAAATTTTTATTTTATTTTTTTAAAGTTAAAGGTTGTCAAACCATTATATACTATGGATCGATGAGAAGTTACATTCCATAAATAAAAAGACTAATGGCTAAGCTACGCTATAAGATTACATTCCATAAATAAATCAACTAGTATACAATATATATATCATACCAATGTATATTTATGAATTATTTGTTTTGTGCAGAAGATAGCGATGGCGTCATTCGATTCACTTGATGATTTATTATTCAAAGAAGATTTTTTTGACAGCGAATCAGAGAATGATTATGATGATGAGAGCATACCATCAGGCAAACAAGTAAATCAAGTCATGTTTACCACGATTACAATGTGTTTCTATATAAACTGTGTAGATTTTTTCGTGCGTATGAACCCGGTGTTTCATTGCCACCTCTACGAATAATATTTACCTCCACTCCAGGTAGTTTAGAAGGCGTCGTTTTACTCTCAAACGGATACCTTTTAGCTACAGATAATGGATGTCTTCTAGAGTTCGGGAAACCCGGTGATATGCCCGCCGACCTACAAGCTAAAGCAGAGGATAAGGCCAATCAGCGAAAACAAGACGAGCTAAGAAGCGTTGGCCCCCGAATGACCGAGTTACTGAGCCATCTTGGTTCCCAGTACGAGATGGGATCATGCAGCGAGACTGGGGGCAGGAGTGGCGAGAGCGGGGGCAGATGATAACGAGGGCGGGGATGAGGACGAGTATTTATCCCTATTGAGAGCGTTAAATTATTGTCTTTTATCGCATGCATGATTTATTAAACGAGTCAGGCAGACCCGTGCGTTGCACACGGCTTGTGTCAAAAAAAAATTTGCATGGTGTGCGTATAATGGTCGCTTGCATTGTGATTTTGTCGAGTGTTGATTCGTTTATCAATATTTTGTACTCTTGACATAACATCGTTTGTGTAATAAATCCAAAGCAGCTAACAATGTATAAGAATATACGTTTTATTCATTTTATCATCAAGTACTTAGCTAATTAGAATTTGCCAAACAATAAACTTTCATTCGACTTTAACAATCTCGACCCGTGTGATGCACACGGGTTGTTTCTAATTGTTAATTTTGTAAAAAATCCCAAACACCCCCTTATCTGCTTCTAAGCAAGCTTGCTGCAAGCTTGTTGCAACACCAAAAAGTATATTAATAACATATAGCCTTTATAATCATATCATTAAAATGCCAATTATAATTCAAAAAATATAACTTCGTATAGGAAAATGTTCAGCTTCAAGGTAACATTGGTCTACATGCTTTGTTTTCAATCATTTTGTATATTGTTATATTTATAATGGTTGTTAAAGAGATAAAATATAGTTTAACACTAAGCAAATAGATAAAAAGTTAATGATTTAAAAGTCGTTACATATATATTCAGCTATTATCAAAAATCTTCAAGCACATATATCTTACAATCATCATTTGAATACAATAGCTGTTAGTTTCTCTTCCTAACATAAAAATAAATTTCACTTAGTAACAACAAAAAATAAGTTGTGATTCCAAGTCCAAACCTGTCTATTTTTTTGCGTTGCCAAAAACTAACAGCTCTGATGGCCAACAATCACTTCGTGCCGTATTGCACCATCCATATAAGACAATCCTTCGTCTAGTGCTTCAACGTTGCTCAACCCCACACATTTAATTCAAGAAAACAGATAAAAAGTTAATGATTTATAAGTCGTTACATATATAATTGGTATGTGCTTAAATACACATACCTTTTTCCATTGAAAACGGACTTAAATGACCAAAAACAGACAGAACTGCCAAAGATAGGTTGTTTTTAACCACTTGTGTTGTGCAGTACAACGGGATATCAACAACCAAAAGACAGAAAAACAAAGAAAAAATAACAAACCAGGCACGGAATGGAAAAGCTGTGAAGGACAAAGCCAAATCAAAGCCAAAGACCAGAAAAAAGTCTAAAAGTCAAATCAACTCAACAACTTAACAGTCAAAACCGGAAGCCGTAATGAAGAATACTATGGATGCAATCTCAACCCATCTGATGTCCGGGATAAGCCCAATAGTAATAATTATTGAAGACTGTGAGACCAAATGGGCCCTCAATCAATGACAACACCCATTTGTGTGCAATTGACAGAGACTATGAAGACTTTGAAGACCCGATCCTAGCCCTTGAACAAACCAATCTCAGCCAGTGTACACACAAAACCATATTGGGCCCAAATAAACCCAATTGGGCCCAATACACAAACCCAAGCCCAATACTGGCCCAAAATAGTGAGCAGGGCCGACCCGTGAATTTTAAAGGCCATATGCCATAATAAAAATTTAGGCCCCTTAAGCAACACGAAAGATTATAAATATAAAAGCAAAGATACATAATGAAAAGATGTCAAATACCCAAAAATACTAAAATAACGGTGTTTAAAAAGTTTATATGTATTTCATTGATAGATCTAGAACACCTTTTAAACTTTTTGTATAGCAAATAAAAAAATGAATTGTCTAGTAAACAAATTGGATCATCTTTAAACTTTGTCTTAAACTTGGGTTGAAAATAATAATTTCATAAACATATTTGTACTTATTTAGAAACTAAATTGAAATATTAGCCCAAAATACAAAGCCTAAAAACGTTAGGGGTGCAAACTGAAAACTGTCCAAACTTGTCATCTTCCTCATGCGTATAAACTTTCATAACCCAGTTTGTTTGCCATTTTCCTTATAAGAGCTTAAAACTTCTTGATTTTTACTTAGATTCCATCAAAATCATTGTATCTTAGGTTTTACATTTTCATCAATTGTACAAGAAAAAAACCCGAATTAAAACACTACTGCCATTCAAATCTTAAGGCCTTTGAAAATTTGGAGGCTCTTCTGTGCGGACTCGAGCACCACTACTCATGCTCGAAATACGGCCATGGTAAGATTAGTGAAGAAAGATATGGATTGTTTGTTGGAGATCGGATCGATGGTTTTTTTGTTTTTTTATATGTATTCAATGATTTTTTTTAACAACTATGATTATTAAATTCAGTGCCAATTTCTTAGAAGTCAGAATGTATATATATTACTCCGTACTTACTATTCATAATAGCCGGCGTATTGGACAAGTTGACTTTTAGCAAGTCAACAAGTTTTGAAGTATTTGATCGTAGACTTTCAAATACCATTAAAACATGAAGACCCTTTTTTCCGGTTTAAAGGTAATAGCGAAAATAGTTAAAAAAAAAAGGAGATAAGAAAAGAATGACCATCGTGTAACATGCAATTGTTCCCTTGAAAGTAATAATAGCATGGTATTCGCGCAAAATATCAGTTTAAAGGGTATTAAAAATCAAAACACTAAAAATTAATAAAAATATATCAAAATGAATATTAAATTAAACATCATAAAATTTTAAAAAATATTATGAAATTAGATAATAAAAAAATAAATAGATAAAAAGATATTCAAAATTAAAAATAAATGTGGTTTTTTAATTAACAAGTGACACATGTCACTCTAAGATGTGGTTCTCTAAAATGAGATGAATGGTCAAGATTACACATCCTTATATTTCCATAATAAGTAAGTTTAAAAGTCTGAATTTTTCAGTATTTATAAAAATAAAATGTCCTAAATGCTTTATAATATAGTAAATATATATAGATAATATGTGTGGTATTACCTCTATGGGTTGCAGTAGAGGGTTAGCCTCAAAACCAGAGTTCTAAAAGGCGCGATATAGCGGCGCCATAGCGCGAGGCGTGACCTCCACGTTACGAAACAGGCTAAGGCGTCGTCTCTAGGCGTGGCGTGCAATAAAGAGCGATAAGACGTGATAAAGCGCGCTATAGCGCGCCTTTTTTTTTAAGCTTGTAAGAGATTTTATGGACTTGAGCTTATTTACAAGTATTTATGATTTGGGTTGTATGAGATTCGGGCTTAGTCACTCCATAACTCAGTTTTAAGCCTAGCAGCTAACTAATATTGACCACGCTATAAATATTCGTTGCTGCCTTGAGTCACGCCTTAAAAACACTATGACGCAACGCCTCACGCTAAAGCTTGAGGCTTGGCTATACCGCCACGCCACGCTTCACGCTATTTATAACCTTGCTCAAAACTAAGACCAGTAGTAATAGCGACTAACATCATCATCCACAACTTCATGACTTATAACTCGTTAAACAATAAATTATATCTTGCTTTGTTAGTTGTTACCAAGGTTATAAATAGCGTGAGGCGTGGCATGACGGCATGGCCAAGTCTCACGCCTTTGCGAGTCATGACGAGTCATGGCGTTTTTAAGGCGTGACTTAAGGCGGCACAAAATATGAAAATATTTATAAATTTATATATTTATATCATATTACAAATATATTGAGTTTACAAAAAGTGTCATACATAAGAAACGAGTCATGCAGACCCGTGCGTTGCACACGGCTTGTGTCAATTTTTTTTGCATGGTGTGCGTATAATGGTCGCTTGCATTGTGATTTTGTCGAGTGTTGATTCGTTTATCAATATTTTGTACTCTTGACATAACATCGTTTGTGTAATAAATCCAAAGCATCTAACAATGTATAAGAATATATGTTTTATTCATTTTATCATCAAGTACTTAGTTAATTAGAATTTGCCAAACAATAAACTTTCATCTGACTTTAACAATCTCGACCCGTGTGATGCACACGGGTTGTTTCTAATTGTTAATTTTGTAAAAAATCCCAAACACCCCCTTATCTGCTTCTAAGCAAGCTTGCTGCAAGCTGCTGCAAGCTTGTTGCAACACCAAAAAGTATATTAATAAAATATAGCCTTTATAATCATATCATTAAAATGCCAATTGTAATTCAAAAAATATAACTTCGTATAGGCAAATGTTCAGCTTCAAGGTAACATTGGTCTACATGCTTTGTTTTTCAATCATTTTGTATATTGTTATATTTATAATGGTTGTTAAAGAGATAAAATATAGTTTAACACTAAGCAAACAGATAAAAAGTTAATGATTTATAAGTCGTTACATATATATTAAGCTATTATCAAAAATCTTCAAGCACATATATCTTACAATCATCATTTGAATACAATAGCTGTTAGTTTCTTTTCCTAACATAAAAATAAATTTCATTTAGTAACAACAGAAAATAAGTTGTGATTCCAAGTCCAAACCTGTCTTTTTGCGTCTGCCAAAAGCTAACAGCTTGATGGCCACAATCACTTCGTGGCCGTATTGCACCATCCATATAAGACAATCCTTCGCCTAGTGCTTCAACGTTGCTCGACCCCACACATTTAATTCAAGAAAACAGATAAAAAGTTAATGATTTATAAGTCGTTACATATATAATCAACTATTATCAAAAATCTTAAAGCACATATATCTTACAATCATCATTTGAATATACTCTAATACAGTAGCTGGTAGTTTCTTTTCCTAACATACAAATAAATTTCAATTAGTAACAATAGAAAATAAGATGTGATTCTAAGTCCAAACCTGTCTTTTTTGTGTCTGCTAAAAACTAACAACTGCTTGATGGCCACAATCAATTCGTGGCCTTATTGCACCATTCATATCAGACGATCCCGCACCTAGTGCTTCAACGCTGCTCGATCCCACACGTTCAATTCCCATATCGTATATCAAGAAAGGGTTGGGAGAACATTATTGCTGCCGATAGCCATGACCAATTTGTGGCTTCAGTGCAACTTAAATCTGCACAAAAAAGGTAGTTTATATATAACATTATATCACAAAAGAAACAGATAGATAAATGTTATTTTAGCCTTTGCCGCCTATCGTGAAAACATTGGAACTTTTATGAGTTATGGCCTTTGTACATTAGAACAAAGAACTATTGCAAAGAAGGAACGAAGATTAATATTACCTAGTCTGTAAATAGTATAAGAATTTTAGTAAGTAGTTATTAAATAACTCTAAGACATACTGTGGGTTTGAACACCATATTTACATGTAAGAAGACACCATTACACCCCAAGAAAGGATTTCTCTGACTAACAATGATATATTAATCAAATAGGGGCATATCATGCCGACGCCGACATAAGTTGCTGAAAAGTCGAAGAAAACCTGTTTCGACTCCTGCAAGCTGCTGCAATCTTGACGCTTCCCATGTTCCGGACAGATTTGTACCATGGTTTTTGTTGGCATGATATTATTTCTATGTAGTTAAGAGAGCATGGCTACAAATAGTATTCAAATCAACCGCGATTCGATATGCTTCATATACATATTTTATTAGGTATATAAAAACTGATAAAAGTGTAACCTGGCATGAGCTCCATTAGGTTTCCGAGCCTCACGCACCAAGAGTTTGGATGCTCGAACTCGACCCAGGAGTCTACTCAAGTAGCTCGAGTTCAAACTCAACTTGTACCGAGTCACCTGCATCAGAACACAAAACATCATAAAATTAGTTGTAACTGTCTTGTAGAAAAAAATTATGATTCGTTTAGGACAAATATCAAACCGTCACATCTTTCCATGCCACTTCAAAAATGATAAATCAATACAAAGTAAAATTTAGTCTGTCCCAAACACTCCAAGTTCGCAAGACTAACCTGCAAAAAATACGACCGCGAGGTTATAAAACAGGGTGCTTAAATAACTAAAATAAAAATAGTTAAATTGATCGGTCTGTATATTTCATTAACTTACTCGGGCATACACACACTTGTTACCATTTTTCCAGTTACTTCCTTAGACTTCTTTTAGCAGTGGTTCGTTAACTCATTGTATCCTTCATAGCTTATGTTGGTCCGCACGTTTGCAACGTTTCTTATCTCTCACAGGAATCTTGCATATGCTCCAAGAATATCACTGCAAATCATGTACTAAAATTAGTATGTACTCATTAATAAATTTCAATACCACTGTTAGAATATATCTTATATATAAATGTCACTACTTTACTATATATGCCTCCTTTTGAACTATACCTTATTTCACATATCCTTATTCCTTTTCTAAATAATCGTTACCTAAATTCCATTTTAAATCATTCATGATAACACTTCTACAACATCAATAACATGCATACATTGCTCGTTCAAACTCGTAATTCCGACCCTTAGCCATTAAGATACCTACTTTAAGCTCTAATATAAAAAAACCATTCTGATAATACCGTTGACATTGCAAACAACACTAAAGTATTAACTATTAACGATGTCATTCCAACAAAAAATAAGCTAGATGAAAAAACAATATGTAATTTTACTACAGGCTTAAAAAATCAAGAATATAAGCACACACAAACATGACTTTTAAATTCTTTACCTATACTTTTCAAGTCACCATAGCCAAATAGTTAGTATGTCGTCTTTTGCCGTTTAGTCTTCTCGGCAAAGTTTATAGGCATTCACACCACATTTTAAATTCACCTTTATACACAATTCCTCCCTTTACTCTAATCCTTTGTTTTACTACGATTCAAGAGCCCACAAGCCTTACAAAATCATCATATATTTATTGTTGCAGTCCTGTTCGAGCCTGCTAAAAGAACACGACAAAAAAGAAACGTTTAAGTTTATTGATAAGTGTTAAATACACATATCTATTTATGCTTAAAATAGCCCAAATAAACCCAAAACAGACCAAAAATGGCAAAAATATGCTTGTATTTGTGTTTTGTGTGTGCAGGTACGGATATATCAAAAATCACAAGAAAACCATCAAAAACAAGCAAGCACGGACACGAGAACGGAAAAGTGAACAAAAGCCGGAAGCAAAGCTAGGAAAAGTCAAACCCTCAGTCAAAGTGGTCAAATCATGGTCAACAAAAGTCAACAAGACCTAAAATATTCCATTTAAGCCCCTCAACTTTCAGAAAAATCCATAAATGGTCCCTAAGCCTAATTGGGCCTCACCCGGATCCTTAAGCCCAAAACCATAGCCCAACTCTCTTTTTATAAACTCCAGGGACCAAACTTGCATATTTCCAAAGCCTTTTATAACTAAAAAGGGAGAAAAGAAAGAGAGGGACCGAAATTGCAATGTGCTCAAAGTTTAAAAGTTATTAACCCGTTTTCAGTTGTAAAAAGGCGCGAAGAACATTTTACTATTCATCATCGTCCCAAAGTTACCACTCACTCTTATCAAAGGGCAAATCCAAATCAAAGGGTGTGTTAGTCAATTCAAGAGCTCCTTAACACAAATGAAGGGTCAAATCAGTCTTTATTAAGGGATTACTTAACCTCACTCAAGCATAAGGACACGTCATCAATGGAGAAGCACACAAGGGACGTGGGTTTTGCACTAAACTCACTCAGCAAACTAACACAAGCGTCACATCATGGATTGCCAGCTTGGCAATCCATGTGAATCCCAAGATTGATCAAACGGCCACAAATCATTCTCAAATGATTGGATATATGGAAGGTGGTGATTTAAAGGAGCGGGGGAATGACTCAGACTCCTAGAAGCTTCAGCTTGGCACTATAAATAGGCTCTCTCCTCACACACACAAGAATGGAGTTTTTTTAGTAGCTTTTAGTTTAGCTTAATTTCGTATTTTTTTAATGTAATTTTCCTTAAATGTTTTGTAATCTACTTTTTAAGTAATGTAATCAGTTTCTTTTATTAATGAAATTCAGTTTAAAGCTCTTTAAATCTCACTTTTAAGCTCTCATTTAAACTCTCAATTATTAAGCTATTGTTACTAATAAGCTCCTATAAGCTCAACAGCTCTCATAAGTCTTTAAGCTTATGATTTGAGCTTAACTCAACCTTAATCATACTTGAATCAAATTACCAGCTTAAATTACCTTAACTTGTGGAAGAAAGCTTTTGGAAGGGGAGCTTAAAATGGATGAGCTCCCAAGGACTTAAACTAGCTTATTCACATGAATAAGCTAGAGCTTGTAGCTGTTATTTCAGTATTAGCTTCTGTTTAGCTGAAGTTTAAAGTAAGTTTCCTTTTAAATTCTTATGTCTTTAAATTCTAGCTTATATAGTAGTTAAAGTGCTTATTAGTGTAAGATCTACTTATTTGCTTATACTGTCTGCTTAATTGTGCTTTTTGCTTATCTCATTGTGCTTTTTAGTTATTAATTTACATCTGTCTTTAGTTTATTAGTTATAAATCTTAGTTGCCTTCATTTTTGTCTTAAAAAGCTATAAAAATCCAAAAAAAGTAGAAAATAGAGTAGATCTTTGATTATTGCTTATTTAGTTGATTAATCATGTTTGTTAAGTTAGATTTAAGCTAAATAATGTCTGGGATCATAGTTTAGATTAGTAGATTTTATTTTGAAAGCTCACTTTGAATCTGTCCTAGCTTAAAGGGGTGTTTGGCTTAAGCCTATTTGACCTCAAAAAGTCATAACTATTTGGTCCATTTTCTTTGGACAGCTGAGTTTTCATAAGTTAAAAAGTTTTGAAAAGATTTGAATGATTAGTTTGAAGTTAAAATGATTTTGTGGCTTATCTTCCATGTGTTAGCACCAGGGGAATTTTTCCTTTGGTCTTTGCTAGTGCAAAATTGAACCAAGCCACACAAGGCTTGGTAATTGCTTGTTTTGAGTTTTTACCACTCAATAAGAGTGTTTAAGTGCAGAAGTTACCACCTTAGTGGCCTGCATTTGTTTCTAGCTCATTAGCAAAGTGCATCAGCAGTAGTAACATCAGTTACTACTGTTGACTTTTTAAGCTTCATTTAAGTAGTCATTGTAGGATTTAGGGTTTAAAATTCCATAAGCTTATAGATTAGAAATAGTTAAAGTTAGATAAAATCTTGCTTTAGGTTTTTAGCTTATTCCTTAAGGTGCATTTGTTTTTAAAAGTTCATAAAAATCTCAAAAATTCCAAAAACAGTAGTAACTTAGATTAGTCTTAAATTTTAGAAACTTAGCTTATAATAGCTGTGTTAATGATTTGAATTCATTGCTTAGTAGTAGATTGTTTAGTTCTCATAAGCTCAATTTCTGTTTTGGCTTCTTAAGTATTTTAGCCTTTCTTAATTTTTAGCTTTTTGAGTCATTTCCTGAGTTAGCTACTTTCATCATCAAAGTTAAATGTCTTTCAGTGTTTCTAGCTTAGATTTCTTTTCAATTTTAGATTAAGCAACTCATAAGCTGTCTAGAACACTTTTCCTTTTTCATTTTGAGCTTAAAATGAGCTTTTTACAAGCTTTTAAGTGAAACCAAAAGGAAAACTCCACTTTCTGTAAACAGCTTATAAATAAGCTGTTTCCGGGCTTATTTGTCCTTTCCAGATAAAAAGTTTAGTTTTAAAGTTGTTTAAAATCACGTTTTAAATAAGTCCCAATATTTAGTTTTTCATAAAAGTTAAAAAAATATAAAGTGCAAAAAGTTGGGGGTTTGCCTGCCTCGAACCCACGACCTCCCATACACAACACACACTCTTTACCAACATGCTACAATAGCTCATCCGTCAACCTTTCTTTCTTTCTAATCTTTATACACATTTTCCTTTCACTATTTTTTAATAAGCCGTAGCCTTATAAGCCCTTTTCTCAGCTTATTTAATAAGCTGAGTTTTGTCTTTTATTTTTCTTGTAAACTTCGTTGCATCATAGATTTTTCCTGAATTTTTCGTAATTTTCCATCAATTAGTTTATTTTTAATAGTTTTTCGAAAATTAAAATCTTAAAACACATAAAAAAAAGAAATGTGTATAAAAATAGCAAAAGATTAGTTTCTTAGTTTTAATAAAAACTTGGCTATAGGTTTAGCATTCAGTAAAGATCATTCTTTACCACTTGTTAAGTGATTTTATTTTCAATTTTTAAGCTTTTAATTTTTAATTTTTCAAATAGATTTAAATTTTAAAAATAGGTTAAAATAGTTTTCTCAGGTTGTTATTTTTTGAGACTTTTCGATGTTAAAAATTCATTTTTCCTAAATGTGTAGAACTTAATTTGCTAGTTTTTTAAGATTTAAGCTTAGATTAAATAGTTTGTTAGTTCATATTATAATTCAGAAAATAATCAAAAAAATGTATTTTCTTTTTCCTAAAATTTTCTTGTCCTTCCTTAGGTTAGAAATTTAGTTTACATTTTTAGGATTAATAATTTATTCATCTTGTGGGCGTTAATGTGGTCGCATTTATTTGGTTTGTTCCCGTTTTTTGTTAATCATGCTTTTAATTGTTTTTTAATTGGCTTTGTTTTTAATATTAGTATTATAGAAAAACCCAATCAATTTCCTCGAACAGGGTCCTATCCAGAATCAGTAACTGCCTAATATCAAGCGAGGGTTCATATTTCCAAATTCGTTGGTGAATAAAACGTACCGCTGGGAAATCATACTCTCTCGATAATTCAACCATACATGTAAATTTGGATATACTAATAATTATACTATATATTAATATACTTCAATTAACAAAAGAGTGAATGTTCTTGCCCTTACGGGAATTATTTCGTTAATTGCTCTTGTTGAAAGAATCTAAATATATTATATATTATATATATATATATATTTTAAAGAGTGAATTTTCCTTAGGGAATTTTCTTAATTGCTCTTGTTGAAAGATTATATATTATTAGTATATTTTATACCGTATCAATGCATTTCATAATCAAAGGAATTTTTATTTAACCTCACATTTTTTATAAAAATGTTTGTGACATTTTTATATCTTTTACAAAACACTTTTAGATTTAAAAGAAATGTTTTATTCAAATAAATATTTTGAATTCAAATTTTCTACCTAAAAACGGCTAGAAATGTTCTAGAAAACACCTCCCCTAGAAAAGACAAAAAAAGGGAGCCTCTGAGGCTGGGCGCCCCCCTTAATTATAAGGGCGGTCCCCTGAGTAATTAAGGGGACCGGCACCCTATTTAAGGGGACCGCCCAGACAAAATGTCAGACCAGTTTGTCTATAAATACTGGACTATTCCCCACTGATTTTCTCACCTTTTGCAGACACTTTCTTTTTATTCTAAATCAGTTTATACTCTCCTTTCATTCCTTTGATCATTTAATCATAAAGCTTTGTTTCCAAGTGATCCAAGCTTAATTCCTCAAGTGCAAGAGAAGAATACTTCTTATCATCAAATCAAGAAGTGTTATAGTTTAGTTAGTATTGTTGTGAAGTTGTGTTAGATATTGTTAATCATTTATGTATATTGTGAACGTGTGTATTGTAGTTGTGTATAATAGTTAGATTGTGGTGATCATTGTAAGTATAGTTAGATCGGGGTGATCTTTGTAAGTAGTGTTAGATTGGTGTGATCATAGTAGTGTCTAGGCATAGTGAAGTTGTGAAGCGTAGTGAAGTTGTGAAGCGAAGTGAAGTAGTGAAGCGAAGAGAAGTCGTGAAGTGAAGCAAAGTTGTGAGTTGTTGTAAAGTGGTGTGATTAGCATACAAGAGTTGTGATAGATTGGTTCTAGCTAGGATTAGAACTCGACATTTTGCTTAGTGTCAGAAATTGGTGTAAGCAAAGTTGTGTACGGTTTTCTCCGCCTAAAGGGAGTTTGTTGACATAGTGAAGAGAACTCTCGAGTTTGGTGCTCGGGGAGTGGAGTAGGGCGAAGAGGTGCTTCGTTACCGAACCACTATAAATCCTTGTGTTGTGGTTTGATATTTCTAACTCTTATCTCTTGTCTTTCATATTTACTTGTCATTTACTTACTTACTTGTATTGTTCATATTGTCCACATATTGAGATCACACAAAGTCTAAACTTTTATAAACAAGCATAACATTAATTTAAAAAGCGGTAAACTATTCAACACCCCTTCTAGTTTTCCACACGGACTTTACGTGATGTTTGACTTTATTGATTTTCTATAATCAATACATTTCACTTGAGGTGAGTTTGTAGCCCCTCTTTTACTTGTTTTACATTTGCTTTACAAATCTCGGGAGAGTATACATGCTCGTTACATCTTGTTTACATATATCTTTTACAATCTCTTTTACATACTTGATTACATACTTGATTTCGTAACTCATTTATATACTCGGATACATGAACGTTTACAAACTCATTACATGATCGTTTACAAACTTATCTACATGATTTCTTACAAACTCATTTTCATATCTCACGGTGAGATACAATACTTGTTTTTACTTATGGACGCAACAACTATACTTTTACTCGAATGATTACGGATTATCTTAGGTTGCATGAACTGTTAATTAGTTAAAGGGTAAGCGTAAATATTATAAAATAGATCTATTAGGGATTGACAACCCCCGTTCGGGTGATTAGCTCTCACTAGTTCGAGATCGAACTAACGAACGTTATACCATGTTGGATCACGACTGGCTTGGAGCCTCAGGGCCAGCACAACATACTCATGAACTTTTACCGTACCTTGATTAAAGTGGCATACTGATAAGTCTACGTCGTAGTTTCATGAACTTAAGGGTGAAATCATAATCACTCATCATGTTGCATACTAGGCAATGCATACTTGAAATATTTTGTAATATTGTGCTCATTACAATTATCATACTCTTTGAAACATTGTGTTCCAACATTCATACATACAATTTGGGTAACTATTATAACATGCATACTTTACAAATCTTTGATTCCAATATTTTTACAAACGCATGTTGAGTGTTTTGTGTTTACACGCATTTTAAAAACATATATATATATTTGAATATATAAGTTGCAACTCTTGTATGGGCAGGACTTGTAACACAGTAAATTTGTATATATAGTTTTTGTGACTTACATTTATGCTCACATAAATCTATGAACTCATCAACTTTATGTTGAAACTTTTAAGCATATTTTTGTCAGGTGAATTAGATGCTTGGCTTACTTGATGTGCATTGGAGTCTAAACAATACTAAATTTCTTTTCAAACGACACATTTAGAGGTCGTTCTCTCAAGTCTTGTGCAATGGTATTATGAAGTAACGCTCCCGGACACTATTCCGCTGTGACCCTATTTTGGGGGTGTTACAAAAGCCGTTGATCTTACATGTTATCATGGAATGATTGGCACCGTTATGTATCTCATATCCAGTAGACCAGACCTTGTATTTGTTTTGTGCATGTGTGCCCGGTATCAGGCAAAGCCTACCGAAAAGCACTTACATGCTGTTAAGTGAATATTTCGATACCTAAGAGGGACCATTAATATGGTTTTGTGGTATTTGAAAGATTCATGTATTGCACTAACAGCTTTTGCAGATGCTGACCGTGCTGGTTGCCAAGATACCAGAAGAAGTACATCTGAAAGTATGCAGCTATTGGGTCATAAATTAGTGAGTTGGTCGTCAAAGAAACAGAAAAGCATGGCAATATCTAGTACAGAAGCTGAATACATCGCCCTATTCGGATGTTGTGCTCAAATACATTGGATGCGATCACAACTGACGGACTATGGCCTTGTATTCAACAAAGTACCCATGTACTGTGATAATAAGAGTGCCATTGCTTTATGCTGCAACAATGTCCAACACTCCCGAACCTAGCATATTGACATCAGATATCACTTCATCAAGGAGAAAGTGTAAAATGGGGTGGTTGAGTTGTACTTTGTCAGAACAGATTATCAGCTGGCAGACATTTTCACCAAAGCTTTGGGACGAAAAAGACTTGCATTTCTTATCGACAAACTTGGAATGAAAATCATGTCTCCTAAGACTCTGAATCATCTGGTAGAAGAAGAGGAAGAGTAATGGTGGTAACTCTTCACATATCCTCTGCATAATATGTAAATAAAAAAATATAAACTCAAAAAGATTTTTCATTTTATATAAATTTTACAAAAAGAAAATAGAAAAATAAAAAATCAGAAAATACAAAAAAAATATGATTCTCGTGACATTCTTCTGGAATCGATAATATTTACGGCTTTAGAAATGTTATTTAATAATAACACGGAGTTGTAAATAAAGTTCGAGCAGAAGTTTTAAGTGTTTTCAAAACATGTCATTGGCTTGCTGTTATTTCAGACAGCAACCCGATCTTCATTTTAAAGGCAAGTATTTCTCTATAACAACCGGCAATTTTCGGAATTTTAAATTACTACTTCAGTCTTTGACTTTTTGGGTCGGACTTGACTTTTTGACTTTTTGACCTTTTACGGTCACATAATAACGATT
>BQNB010071876.1:0-32617 GCA_026074375.1 Tanacetum coccineum
AATGATCTCAAGAAAGCTCAAGATCACAATCAAAGACAAGTCAAAGATGAATCAAAAGATCACTACCCCAAATGTACAAGATATCAAATGTCTACGAGCTAAAGACTGAAGTGATTAAGTTTAGTATTTTCAGGGGTGACCTCCCTTAGGGGGAGATTGTTAGATATTAGAAAAAGACTCGGTCACCCCGTGTATTTTACTGTTTATTATAGCTCGTAGTTTAATAGTTAATAGTATGATTTTTGGTATTAAGCCGGGTTCTAATACTCGGTATATTGTAAGAACTATATAAGCCTCTTCCAACTTTGGAAGAGGTAAGCTAGTCATTATTCATTTTCCTTTTACACATACATTTCTCTCTCTAGAAATATCTCTCTATGTGTTTCTCTCTCTAGAAACTAGCCAAGTCCAAGAATCGACCCCGTGTTATGATATATGATATACCACACATTGTACTTAAATATTTTTTTGGTGTAATATATTTTACCGGGGTTATCCCCTTTACCTAAAAAAATATGAAAAGTATTTCGTTGCTTGATACTTACTAGTTTTGTTGATTAAATATACTTTGTATACTATCTTGAAGGAAAGTCGTCTTGAAAGATTCTGTAGGTGTCGTATATGTCTTTTGCATAAATTATGTAGAGATACAGTTTTAAAAATGAGAGTCTGAAGTAACTCCTAGCGTTGTTAAAAAGCATTTTAGTAAATGTTTTTGTAAGTCCTAAAAGTATAAATAATGTTAAATATATGTGTTATATGTGCGATATCAAGTTTATTAAGTTTTACGCCTTTCCGCTAAGTCACTAAATAAGTCTGTACAAAAATGGTGAATCTGGAACAAATAACAGTCCTTTATTTGTTCCAGATGGTCCCCATATATATTTGGGACCGTCTGTCTATTCCGTCATATTTTGGTCAATTTTGAAAATTAATATAAAATCAACCGTAAGTCCGTACGAGTCGTGCCACCTTCCATTTTAAAGGTAATTGAGACTACTTTCATATAAAATACTCCCGAGTCTTAATTCTAAACTTAAGTAAGTCAAAAATGTAAAATACTATAGAATGTCCAAAACATTGAGCTTTATTTTAGCGTCAAACTTGTATTTCATATTTTCTTTTCGAGTTGTGCATTTATAGTCGGCATGTCTTTGAAAATTGGTGCATTTTTTTTTCAAAATATTAAACTTGGTTAATTCTTGAAATGGGGAGGAAACTAATTTATTTTCAAATAAAATCTTGCTATGTATACATCGTTGTATTTAATACACAAAATGACGAAAAGTACTTTTGTGTGTTATGCTAAATGATTATGTACATTTCTTTGTGTCTTAATATTGTTAGTAAGTATTATTAAGTGACTATTGCAATTTGTAGACTGTGTTCTTTAAAACTAATAACATAAGTTTAACTATAGCACGTACGTTATTTACTCGTTATCAATTTTCATAATTGTGCATAAATGAGACTTATACTAGATTTCTGGCACTATGTTATGACATTGTTCTTGCATTGCATATATGCATAAATCGTTACGTTTACAAATGCTATATATCAACATCTTATAAACATTATTAAGCATAATAACTCACTTAGGATTGAGAGCTAAGTAAGTTTGTCAAAGTTATTGGAAATTTTTTTTATCGCCATACACAATTATAGTGTTTTTAGTCCAAGTGTTAAAATGTGTCACCACAAAATATTCAACACTTTCATTTAATCAAAGTTTCAACAAGATCTCTAAATCATGTCATAATATTATCTTGCTTAAGCATGGGCTTTCTAAACAAGATAATAGATCATTTTAATAGATTAGTATTTAAGTAAAAGTAAATATATTTTTGAACTTTGCATGTGCTTGCATTGATCCAACATACACACACATAATAATTTTTTTTATAAACATATAGTATTTTACAAGACTTTTGTGTTGTATAATAATACTCATGTATTGTAAAAAACAATGCTATTGTACGTTACAACAAATAATCTTGAAGTAATAAGTTAACTTGTCATTATTCATTAACCTCATCCCACGATTAGTCTTAGGTTTAATGGAACACACTATGAAAATATTTATTTATTCTGTTTTAAAGAGTGTTCGTGAGGGTCAAGAAAGATTTCGAGTATATATCGATTCATTATTAAAATTATGATTGATATCATCGAATCTAATTGACAAGTTTTCGAGTATGGACATGAATTCAGATTCTTATTTGTCTAGCTTCAAGATTATATTAAAACTATAACAAAATATATTATCATGAATCTACATACTCAATCATATGAAAATAATGACATCCTTTTCAAAGACGAAAATAATATGCATCGGATCATAACTCGCACATGTGTTAATGATGTCATATTTAGTCTACTTGTCCAATGGTTGTGTTCCAAATATTAGACTAATATGTTTAATAGATGCTTAAAAAACACAATAAAATAGAATTGACAACTTGGATATTTTGTCTGATATATTCAAGAAATTTATATTGCAATGCAATTGGTAAATGTGTCATTTTCAAAAAACCAAACACGAGCAAATAAACAACATATGTAAACTTTGCTCATACAACTTAAAAGCACAACTCAAAGATCAAATTCGCATTTGGCTAAATTCTTAAATAAGCATAATACTATTTTTCATTCACCTAGGACAACATGATGTTTGGGGGACATTATGTCTAAAGAATTCATGCATTTATCTTGTTAAACGGTTGATAAAGGATAATTATATTTAGTATTTTATTTTTCTTTGTAGCATGAATGGTTATGTTACAAGAAAATACATTACATATTTCTTGTAAAATATAAGTTATTAGAATTGAAAAATAACATACTACAATATGTGTGAATTCATAAATAAATAAAATTCATTCATTCAAATATTTGTTTAATTACTTTATCAAGCATTCATAAAAATAATAATTTTATCATCTTAGAAAAGCATATTTGTTTAAAGATAAAATATGTCTCGCTTTAATCATACATTATAGAACACTCACAAGATCTATTAAGGTTAGTAACCTTAACTAGACTCTTTTCATAAGATATGCAAAGGAGCATTTCTGAAACACTCTTAATATAGCATATTCTCCATTGTAACACATAAGCACATATCCTGTCTTTAGAAAACCCAATCACATTAAAATCAGATGACTTAATAAAAGACATCTATTAAATCAAGAAATATGTCATCAAAAACCAAATCTTATAGATCTTGAACAAAAGATCAAAACATTCTGCTTACGCTTTGTCTAGATTAAACATCTCTATTAGGATTATGTGTAATGTAAATGAATCATTTAGATCTATCGTCATTAAAACATGGTTAGTTGAGTCATATTAGGCCAAGTATTAGTGAACTAAGCAAATTTTATCCACTACTCTTTGATAGGGAAAATTTAGGAATTCGATTTTTATTTCTAAAACAAGAATGACTATTGCGAGACCTATTGCGCTGAAAATTCAATTTAACCTAACGGTTGAATTGCTTCATGAGAGAAGTTGGGTTCGTGGTATACCATAAAAATGGTTGTGTTTAGCCTGAATTGAGCACCACTAGTATAGTCTCATATTCATTCTCAAAACTTGATTAAATGCTTCTTCCAAATGTGACCTAATGTGTCGTTAGTTTTGTGGTTTTTATTTTGTGATTCAAGTTTTCAATTTATATTTTTCGACTTAACCAAAAACAACACTTTAACGGGCAGTGTACCCGGTGATGGTAGTTGTGGTTAAGTAAGGGGTGTCGAACACTTGAAGCGAGGGTTTAAAATCTCTTGATTTTTTAATATTTGGTTATCAATCTAAGTTAATTCTAATCTAAGCAAACATATGCTAATCTATGTTAGTTCTACTCATAATTCTAACCGGTAAAATGGATTTTAGCTTGAGAGACTGGCATAGGTTTGGTTGGTGACTACCAATCAATTCAGGACACTTTAACCACGCAAGCAATTTAACAGAAGATAAATAAGAGCTGGTCGAGCCTTATGATAGTAAAACTGTATTAGCCATCATTAATCCGGTTATAAGTTGGTTTGGTTTCTTCAGTGGCAAGGATACTTATCTTGAAGATGCATATCATTCTTAGACTTAGTGCGGAACTTCATCCTAAGACATGACACATTAATTCTATTCATAATTAAGCAATCCGCCAAACTCTGCATCATTATTGCTGATTTAATCTATTTAGGGATTAAAGCAATGGTGATCTTGTTAACCTTAGCTCATAGAGACTTTACCCACTTACTGCTTAATGGCAATTTAACACTAGTAGTCCACTTTGTCCAAACTATCCAATGTGAATGCTAACATTTATATATTAAATTATCTGGATTCACCTACTAGTCAAACATGTTCTAATAACCTAAGGCAATTTCCGTTAACTAGTTAGCCAAGAAGCGTATTCCATAGCCAAGATTTTAGAAGGACAATATTTGTGATCCTATGATTCTAGATGTATAGATTACTATATGGAGAGCTATCCCGACATCTAGATTACTTGGTCTGTATCACTAACTCAGTGTTGAATGAAGGTCGCATAAAATCGCATATTAAAGCACATAAACAAGTATAAACTGATAAACATAAACAAGCATACAACGATAAATTAAGAAATCGAGATATAAACAAAACCAAACATTCAGATCTTCATAATAATGGCTAATACCCGAAGGTATTAGCCTTCAAACATCATAATTAATACAAGAGTAATGGCTTAGCCAAGGTAAACTAACCGAGTTAACGAATGATACCAAAAACTAAACGATTACAAAAGTATAAGAAATTACACGTTGTCTCCTATAGATTGGAATGCGTTGCAAGACCTCTTCTGCTCTTTTTCTCCTCTGAAAATCGACTTTTGTGGTTTAGGTATCGAGAATATGATTTAGCACACTTAAAACTCGTTTTTTAGTTTTGTTTTTATAGGGTCTAGAGTCAGTGTCGATACGGCGTATCCAATGTATTAGATACGGCGTATTGGGGTTTCTTGGAGTAGGGACCACGTTTGATATCTTTTAGAATATTCACATATTATATCTCCAATACGGCGTATTGGTCTTCTCTGGATACGGCGTATTGATCATGTTTTCTTTGTGGTCTTTGGTTAGTGCAGGCACGGATACGCCGTATCTTCCTTGATGGATACAACGTATTATTGTCAGAATAGAAATCTTTAAAATATCTTCCTTTAAGCTCCAGAATGCACGCCTTTTGCTAATATTCACCAAATACTCCATAATTACTTTAATTCTTAAATATAAATGATTAAGTAACAATTCTTTGCAATAATTATACAAAATGAGTTAATTACATGGGATAAATGATGCTATAAAATAGACGTTATTTGATGTCATCAAATATCCCCCCACTTGAATCCTACTTGTCCTTAAGTAGCCTTTAGAAGTTTATAAAAATGTATCCCTAAGGATATTTTCCGTTAAAGCATTTATTTGATCTATTACAAGTACACAACCAAACACCTCACAAAATAGGAAGATGAAAACACTCAAATCACTCAACTAATCTATGTGGTAACATGTAACTAATTCGCTCAATTGCTCAGTCGTGACGAGAGTTCTATCATAAGCTTGGTAAGGATACACATATCCACCGCTAAAGCTAAGGAGTAACAAGTTTATAAAGGTAAATATGGGTTTGTATGATAAGGCTTAGGGTTGATTACTCTAACTAATCTTTATCGATACCAATATTCTAGGAGGGCGACAAAGACCACACATACACACCCGTAATGACGGGATAGACACATGTGACTGCTCACTCCCACCTCAAATAAGCTAAAGAGTAGGACTAGTAGAGTAATATAGGGTATGGATCTTCTAACTTTCACCAATAGTAATAAACCAACAAGGCAGCTGAGACATGCATACATGGCCGTAACGACGGAATAGACATGCACGCTCGATCACATCCTCATTCGCGTAAAACTCATGGTTAATGATTAGGAAAGAGAAGTAAATTGTTGTTAAATAAAAATTACAAAACAAATAGATTAAGTCTAAAATACAAGTTGCTAGACATTTTTTCCCAACCGTTACCATGATAAAGACACAAATATTTACAACGTCTTGATCATAGATCAAAAACAACAACCTAAGTTGGCGTTCCCGTAACGGTCAACTTCCCAATCATCCCTTACTTTATATACTTTACAAGGCAAGTGGCATATCTTCCACTTTATACAATACTCTACATCGTCAATTTGTATCAACGAATAATCGATCCTTCGTGTAATTCCTTCGGTAGTTGCAAAACGATTATCTTCAAACCTTCCTTCTCTTTTTTGTTTTTTTCTAACTTTTTCAATTTTTTTAACACTATACTACAAAACTCGGTGTAATTTCACCATCTTTACAATCATAATAATTCCGGATAATTCCTTTAGTAATTCTTCATTCTTCGGATGTACCAATAATTACGATGGTAGTAAAAATACATGAGTTTTGACTATAATATACATTCTCATTTGCTATGTGCAAATTTCTTCCAACCGTACCAAAGATAGAAAATTTTGACACAAGACTTGGGAAATATAAACTTTACACTTTAAGCAACTAGCAAGTGTAAAATAAACTTAATCTAACATGGTAGGCTAAGGTGTAAAGGTGTAAAGAAACAAATAATTAGTGTAGTTCCTAAAGGATTGGCTCTACGGGTTGTTCTAGGGGTATCTTACTCTTAAAATGAGAGTAAACAAAGGGTTTATAAGGGGGTTAAATAACCAATGTAGTTAGTTAATAAGCAACATGTAAAGGCAATTTGGGTGTAATCCTAAAATTTACCAATTTAAACAAGTTACTCCATCTAAATCCATAGTACTTATCACTGCAGTCTCGAGTGATATACCAAGCCAAGTTCTAAAGTCTACAACATCACCGGCACACTCATATTTTATGGAATTTGGGTAAATATTTGGAAACGGATAAGTTAAATCCTCACAATATCTAATAAGGGTTATTGTGTGCGGGTTATGTATCAAGTAATTTCACAAAAGTATGCTTGATTTTTTTTAAATTTGAGCATAATTTAAGCATTTTAGTGTGAAAAATGTGACAAGTATACATTCTAATTCTATCCCCCTACTTGAATTATACAACATCCTCATTGTATAGATAAAACATTAAATACAGAAATTTAAAAAGAATTAAAATGAGAAACTCCCCTGATATTTACTCGGTAGATTATCCATGTTGATTTATTGAGCAAGAATTTGTGTTGAACAGCCTTCTTGAGTTTTCAAGACTCCAACACTTAAAGATTTCCAGATTTGTAAATTCTCCACCAACGTTGCCGTTTTCATTCAGAAGGTCCTGTATAAATTCTCAGAAAACAAATGCAGTTTCTATCTCCATGTATTTGTTGGTTAGACTTGAAATAAACACTTCAAACTATACAGGAAGTCGATACGTCGTATCCATTCCCCAGGATACGCCGTATTGATACCTGTGTCGAATACGCTATATTCGTTTAACGAATACGCTGTATAGACTGTGCTGAAAATAAAGACTGGATAACGTCCAGAAGGTCAATACGCCGTATCCATAGGGTTTGGATACGCCGTATAGACAGTCTGGGAAGACAGACTTAATAAGAAAATTGAAAATACATTCCGGGTTGTCCCCCGACAAGCACTTTTGTTTATAGAAAAGTCTTTAAGTTAGACTTGCCTCCAATTTAATCCCATCCTTTTAAAAATTTTTGGGGTCAAAAGGGATGCCAAATGGCACATACAAATTCTTGATTAGGAAAATAAATAACATCCCTTTGCTAAGATGATTCAAAATCATGATATTAACATTTAATTCCTTGATAAAAGTTTTAGCTTTGAAAAATTTATTCGATTTATCATGACTTGTTTCCAAAAGCTTATTTGAGCTTTATGCATAGGCACCATCATTAGTATTTATTACATTACCCCCTGAAGAGTGTTTGATATCGATTTTATCATCATCATTATCCTTATCTGATTTTAATTCATCGGGATAAATTATGTTGAAAGGAAATAGATCATTAAAGTATAAAACGTTTTGATCCACTTCATCACATTCGGACAATGATGTTTCATATTTCAAATTAAATTCATCGATATGTTGAGGACTTTTAGTAGGTTCAGTTAAGAAATCTGATTTAGACGTTAGAGCATCATTGTAACAATGGCTGGAAATTCATTCTCGAAATCTTTAAAGAAGTCTAAATCATCAAAATAACTGACCGTAGGCTTGGGTGATGGAAATGAAGGCATATTGACTTTATCATTATCATTTTATGAATCCATTTTGAATCGTTGACATAAATTATTTTATAAGAAAATGAATTTTTTTCATAAATGTAGGTCCAAGGTGTTTTGGATCTGTAGAGCCTTTGTATGACAATAACTAACTTGAATAAATCCAAGTTAACTATGTGAGAGACAATGACTATGAATACTTATGCTAATGCGGAATCTTAACACAAATACTAAGAAGAACAATTGTAAAACTAACTTCGTATATTGCTATTGATTTCTATTAGGTTTGGATACCTAAAACACTATGCCGTAGGGTTCCTTTTATACACCAAGGAAACCCTAATAGGCTTTACAAACGTGTCAAAGGATAATGCATATCATTTCCTAAGATATCTCCTAAGATAACTATTATCACTATTCTGTTACATAAACAAACTTAACTAGATAAGGCCAGTACTAACTATAGTACTGCCAGACTTAACTTACTAACTTTAGTACTGCCAGACTTAACATAGTACTTGGCAGAACTAACTAATACTACCAGACTTAACTGTTATACTACCAGTATTAAGTCTTTTACAATATATTTCCCAACAATCCTCCCCTAACTTGATCTTCACTTGTGAACTTCAAGTTTCTTTAAGTACCTTCATCTTTGAGCTTCTGAAAATTGTTGTAAACTTTGTCTTTTAAAATATTTGGAACTACCACATTTGATTTTCTTGAATTACTTGCAGCTCCTTGTTCTTTGCAGCATCTTTTCATCATTATGGATGTGTATACATGGTTTGTCACCCTTGCTGTTTACAACTTTTGGTAAAGACTATTGGTCATATTCTTTAGCTTATTTGAGTTAAGGTTTGAATGCAGTCATATGTGTATATCCTATCATTATAGGTGTGTATGTATTGTCTTTATCACCTTTTCTAGAATATTGGTATCGATAGAGATTAGAAAAAGTGATTAAACCCTTTAAGCCTTTTTAAACCCAATTTACCTCTATAAACTTGTTACTCCTTAGCTATAGTGATGGCGATGTGTATCCTTGCCAAGCCTATGATAGAATACTCGTCACGACCAAGTAATTGAGCGAATTAGTTACATGTTACCACATAGATTAGTCGAGTGATTTGAGTGTTTTCATCTACCTATTTCGTGAGGTGTTTGGTTGTGTACTAGTAATTGATCAAATAAATGCTTAACGAAAAAATCCTTAAGGATATATTTTCATAAATTTATAAAGGCTACTTGAGGAAAAGTAGGATTCAAGTGGGGGATATTTGATGACATCAAATAACGTCACTTTTTTAGCATCATTTATCCCATGTAAATTACCCATTTTGAATAATTATTGCAAGAATTGGTACTTAATCATTTATATTTGAAAATTGCAGTAATTATGGAGCACTTGGTAAAGATTAGCATAAAGGAACGCATATTGGAGCTTAAACGAAGACATTTGAAGAATTTCCACACAACGTCCTCATGTAACACCCCCAAATTGGGTCGCAGCGGAATATGGGTCTGGGGGTGGTACTTCATTGATCAATAGGACAAGATATATATAAGAACGACCATTTAAAAGTCGTTTAAAACCGATACATTAGATTTAACAAATTGTTGTACATAAGTCCAAAACTTTACTTGCTCATTGTTTAAAATACAAAGATTTTAGTCCATAACAAATATATCCCCAGAATATAATGCAACCAAATCTTTAATGCATACGACTTCTAAAATAACGATCACCAATGTATCCCTGGTCTTGTACCTCATTGATCTCCTAAGAAAACATTGCTTAAAACGTCAACAATAATGTTGTAATTCATAGTTTGTAAATGTATAATGAGGGACCCGCAAGATTGCCCCATGATAATGCCACAGATACCAAACATCATAAAATGAGATTACGTTCCCTAAGCCATGACACAGAAGCTCGACATGTAGGAATTAGCATATAAATTGCAAATTACCCGTGATGATAGTTCTAACCCGCAACATCTTAATGTCTGACATGGATACGTTCGTTGTCGCGGACATATACGGCACAGTGAGCATGACTCACCCGAATGGGGATGTCAATCCTAAATATATCTATTTATAACATTCGCGCTCACAACAAGTAATTGACAGTTCGTGATAATGGGCTCAGAGGGTTATCGCTACTTAGGCAAACATGTAATCGTAATGTAAAATGTCTAGTTGTGTCTAATTGTAAAACATGGATATGTTTCTCCCCCCAAAACTTGTAAATCATTATAAATGTAAAACGTGGGGCTATGAACTCACCTCGAGTGAGTAAATCGTCAATCTAAATCAATGATGAAAATGCGTCACAACTACGCTCCAAATGCAACCTAATTGATTATAGGCCGTATGAGTACTAAGTAGTTTGAATAACTAAGACCATATATAATTTTATATAGCTACATCACCATCTAATCGTATTAGTGAAATCATATTTATAAAGTAAAACGTTTAAAATTATCTCTTTAGTGAAAACGGCGTAACTTTATCGTTTTAAAGTCTTTCTTACTTTCTTATGTCCACGCTTTCTTATTAAGACGAGTTATCAAAATATGACATTTTTATATTTTAAGTCCTCTGGTGAACAATAATTTTTACTGTTGATATACTTTTATAAAATTAATCGTTGTAAACTCGTAAATGTCGTATCTTATTCGTTTTAACTCCGTTTTTAGTGATTCCTTCGAGCACGTCTTCGTCACAGAAAAGCTCATTCCTAATTACTTTATGTTTCAAATAAATATATCTGATGTGAACAATAACTTTTATAAAATTATTTTTATAAAAGTATTTATTGTCGTAAACTTGCGAAATTCATAACTCCTTCGTCATTGATCCAAAAATTATGATTCTTAATGTTTTGAAATCCTAAAAATATGTACTATCTAAGAAAAATAATCATTTGTATATATCAAAAGTGAATTGTATTAAGTTTTTAGAATTTTTATTATAAAACACTTTTTATAACTAAATCTTGTAAATTACGTATCTCCTATGTTATAGCTTGTTTTTTCGTGTTCTTATACCCTTTTTTGGGAACTCCAGACATGTAGTTTTTTTATAAAAAAAACTTTAATAAACACCTTAATATTCAAATTTTAAACTGTATGTTTGAAGATTTTGTTAAAAATGTGATTAAAACTAGTTTTCATAAACATTTTTATTTTTTTTTTTTTTTTATAGTTTAGTACTTTGTTACAAGTTCATTACAACAACTTATATCACATGTATTACATTCTTAGGGTCCTTAGTCCATGATTTATCTAAATATTGTCCAAGAATCATAAGATCTATATGTCTACATACCTATTTGTTCATGAACTTTTATAAATACACTTTTAGGTAACTTGTTTATATACACTTTTTAGTACACAAACCACACTTGTAACAATATTTTTTATTTCCATTATAACCCATGCATATTAATACCAATATAACATGTGTAAAAGTATATCAAATCATAAACAAGTGTAAAAATCCATTTTATAAGTAAATAAGTTCCTTAGATGGTGATTAACTATACAAACATTATATATGCATAAAATCACAAATGTAAAGTGTTTAAGGTTTTTAGGTAACCTTAATATGATGTAGGATAATGAACAACAATGTCTAAACCCTTTTTTAGCAAACAAACCCTAGCTTCTAATACCAAGAAAACCCTAAATCCAAAAGAAACCCTAATTTCAAACCTTCCATGCTTAACCCTTTTAAATGCTTAACCAATCCTTCAAACCTTCTTGGTATATCTTAGATATGTTGTAGGAACACTTATATGTGTTGTAAATAAAGATGTATGAATAATTTGGGTGTTTTAGGTGTTGGCTGTGGGCTAGGAGTGAGCAAGAGGGAGTATTTGTGTTGTTTCACCTTATGAAATGAATATGTGTGTCTTCTCTATCTAGTGCTTCCTTTTTATACTTCAATTACTAGTAAAAGTTCACTTGTATAAGTCATAAGACATAAGGAGGAATTCTAGGGAAAGTCTTGGTTAAGACTTATAAAAGTCTTTAAGGTATTATGAGTTGTTGATGTACAAAGGCAAGTTGGTACATGTGTTGCAATAAAAAAATATTGTTTTTTCCCCCCCCCCCCCCCCCCCTTCGGGACTAATTTTTTAAGCCAAATAGGTGGAGGTGCTAGTTGGTGATTTTATATTATTTACAAAATATCCTGCATTATCTTGAAGTATAAGTGGTTGTTTTAAATGTATAAAGATATAACTTGTAAAGTGTATGTTCTATTTCATTTATTTTATGTAAAATATGACTAACAATGTTAACATGGGTGAATTTTTATAAAACTTTAGGTATTGGATATGATATTGGATATTGTTGAAAAGCGTAGATGAGTTTTTGATGTTCTGGGGTATGAGCTAAACGAAAATTTAAACGTGAAACGAAACACTTTTATGACTTTACGTACATCATAAAAATAAATGTGTAAAGTAGTAATTATCCTCTAAATAATTATCTAACACTTTCTTGACGTTAAACATTTAATTGTTGATGCCCGTATTTACCGTTGAATGATAATTTTAGCTACCAGCGATTTAACTTAACACTTTAAAATTAAAGCAAACGCGTACAAGACTAAAAATAAATAGTGAAATAAGACGTCATAAATGACCCTAAAATATGGGGTGTTATAGTCTTTCCCCGTTAAGTGAGCCTTTTCCTCAAGGCTTAAGATATGGCACTTGGACGGATGATTCAGTCTTTGTGAAGAGGTGTGGATACTTCTACCGGAATTGGTCTTCACGTTCCCATGTAAACTCGGGACCTCTCCTGGAGTTCCATCGAACATTGACAATTAGGATACGGCTTTGTTTCAATCGTTCAACTTCACAATCCATGATCTCTACTGGTTCCTCAACAAAATGAAGCTTGTCATTAATATGGAGTCCATCTAACGAAAGACGGCTAGAGTTCGTCGGCATGACACTTACGTTGCAAGGTTGGATACATAAAACGTATTATGAACCCTACGCACTCTTGAGGGAAGTTCAAGCTTGTAACAACAGATTCAACATTTTTCCAACGACTTTGAAAGGTCCAACAGATCTGGGGTTTAGTTTCCCCCTATTTTCCAAAATGTACAAACTCCTTCCAAGGCAAAACTTTGAGCATATCTCTAATATCCAACTTGAAATTCCATAGGCATACGCTTTAATTTGGCATAACTCTTTTAGTCGATCAGAGCGGCTTGAATTCTTTGCTTGATCTAATGATTTCTCCGTGTGTCTCTTGCACTATTCTGGACCCAGTGAGTTGAACATTTTCCAACTCGGGCCCAACAAACAGGTGAACGCACTTTCGACGTAAAGTGCTTCAAATGTAGCAACTTAATGCTACGTGATAACTATTGTTATATGAACACTCGACAAATGGAAAATGTTAAACCCAACACTTTCAAAGTCGATCACTATTTAAGTGACCTAATTACACTATCTTTACCTCGAAAATCGACTTAAATGACCAAAAACAGCAAAAACGCCAAATATAATGTTTTATTTTGCATTTTATTGTGCAGGAAGTAGATAACATCAAAAATACAAAAAAAACCAAGCCAAAATACAAAATCTGAGCATAGGAATGGAAAAGACTGTGCAAAATCAAGGCCAAGTTCAAAAATGTCAAAGCAGAGTCAATACAGAAGAATCAGCAGTCACACCAGAGCCGGAACTGAAAGAATACTATTGAACGCATCTTAACCCATCTGATGGGCGGAAGCCCAATATAGTAAGTCTATAGAAAGCCTGTGAAGACAAATGCCCCTCAATCAATTACAACAGCCCATTTGTGTGCATTGACAAAGACTGTGAAAGACTTTGAAGGCCGAATCCTAGCCCAGTTACAGCCATCTCACCAATTGTACACACAAAACCCACTCCATTAACCTTATGGGCTTGAAAAAGCCCAATAACCAAACCTGTACCTTATTGGGCCTTAAAAAGCCCAATAACATAAGCCTAAACCTTATTGGGCCCAGACACATTCAATTGGGCCCAATACAAGCCCACAAACCCAATTGGGCCCAATACACAAACCCAAGCCCAACAAAAGCCCAAAATCCTTTTTTATAAAACATAAGGACCAGAAATGTAAATTTTAAAATTTCTTTGTTTTTAATAATTAAAAAGAAAAAAATAATGAAAGGGGCCAAAAGTGCCATTTTGAAAGATGTTTTTTATAAAGAAAAACAAAAGAAATAAAACACAAGGGCCATTTTTGCAATTTATCAAATCCTCTTTTATTCTTTTGTTATAAAACCAGAGGGACCACTTTTGTAATTCACCAAAATTTCTTATTCTCTTTAGTTATAAAAAGCTGGGACCAGAAACTGTTATTGTCCAAACTGTTTATAACCTAGAAAATGCTTAGATTAATGAATAGAGAAATGAAAAGATGTGGGGCAATCTTGCCCTCTTCCCACATTCTTTCCTTTAAAACACTGCAACCATAACTGTCCCCAGCACCTTTACCGCCAAACCAAAACAAACATCCCAATTCCACTGTTTTTCTCCAACCACAATCACCAAGTACCCCACTAGCTCACACCCTCACCACTTCCCACCTCCCCATTACCCCTATACCCTCTCCCCTGGCACAATCACACAACCCGAAGTCAACATCCATGGCTGAAAATGATACAAGGCATATGGAGGGTTAGGATTGCTCAGGATTGCATTGTACTCTCACAAGAAGCACAAACATGAGCCAAAAGCTGAAGCTTGTATAAAAGACCAAGACCAAGCCTAAGCCAAATAACGCATTTATTTTATGTTTTAGGCATAATTTTAATTTCCAAGTCTTTCTTTTAAATAAATTAAGTGTTTATAGTTTATTTTTAAGCTTATGTTGTAATAACTTCCATTTTTAAATAAAGTGAAGTGTTTGTGAAAATTACCATTGTCGAAATTTGAAATATGATTTAAGCTATTTAATTCTGTTTAAATTGTTTAAACATATGTTAAAAGTTATTAAAATTCATTTGTAATCACTTATGTCTGCCTACTTTTACCAAAAATCAGTTTACAACTCCTTTTTATAAAATAAGGGGGTGTTTGGTATTGACCTTAAAATGGGTCATTTTGGGTTTGTTATGGGTCAAGTGCACTCAGCCAACTTTGGCTGAGTGTGTGGGGTTAATTAAGCCAATTTAATCACAACTTTTAGTTCTAAAATAAGTTTTTAAGTCCCCTTTATATTTCTGTCAAAATTTGAATAATCCAATTCAAGCTAACCACTTTAAGCTCCTTATGCAGCTTAAGCACCAACTTGTTTGTAGCCTATTTGAGTATTTCTGCCAAATTTACCAGCCCTTGTGTTGCTTTCCTATTACTTTGACAATATAAGTCAAAATATTAGCTTTTGCAATTTTTTTTAGAACCCTCATTTAAGCTACAATTTCAGCAGCATATATTGTTTTCTAGACTCTCAAAATTTTGAAAATAAGCTCATTGACCACCCTTTTTAATCTGTTTGTGCTTGGATTTGGCTAATAAGCTCTTAGAGCTTATTGTCATAACCAAAAAGACCCCTAGCCACGTTGCATCGCCCCTGGTGCTGAGACCAGTTTCAGCCTCCCTTTTTCTAGCTTACTTGCAATTAGCACTAGGACTTTATTGCTTTTATTTGTACTTATTACTTAGTAATCTTTAAGTCCCAAATCTTGTAGCTTAAACCTCCTCCTCTAGTCAATAGGCTTATTCTAGCTTAAAGTTCCCTCTTTTCTGTTTCCTTATTAAAACTGTCACTATAGCTTAAATCATCTCTAGCTTATTTTAGGGCTTATTCTAGATACCATAGCTTATTTAGGATTCCTTTTCCCTAGCAGCCTATTTCCCCTAGTTTCTAGCTTATTTGTTTGGCTTAAATCCCAAAAGCCAAGAAAAATAAGCTAATAAGCTTTTGCAGCCCCAAAAGCTCACTTTTCTAGCTTATTAAGCCAACTAAAAGCAAAGTGCTTTACAAAAGTTGTTCCCATAACCCCTTATCAACTTTGCTTTTAAGCTTTTTGATAAAAAGCTGTTTGGACCCTTGTTTGTAATCGGGTCCACTTCAGGACCAATTTGTGGAATTTGTCTTTTTATAGTTTACCAACTGTTAGTCCCCTTGTTAATTGTTGTTTTCCCCCGTTAGTCCCTTGTCCTCTTTTCACTTTAGTCCCCTTAGGTTAACCACAATTTTTAGTTTATTAATTAAATAATTAAATTAGGTTAAAATTAATTTGTTGAATTACTTTTTATTTAAAACATTAAAATTTGGGCATTTATAATTTTAGAATTGTTAACATTTTCTTTATTTAATTTTTATTTTTTCAGAATTTTTATAACTTTTATTTTTTGTCTTTTTCTATTATTCTTAGTTTTAATTATAGTTATAAATCTTGTTAAAAATTCATAAAAAATCCAAAAATTAATAAAATAAATAATTTTCTTTTTTACAAAATTTACTTAGTCATTTAGTGTCTAGAAAAATATAAAATATAGTGTAGGTTTAATTTTTCTTAAATTTCAGTCTTAAGACCCCCGTTTAAACGGTGCTTTTACCCAGTTTCTTTTCGTTTTACATTCCAAACGACCTCATTTTTAGTTCTATGTTTCTTTATTTTTCAAATTAACTTAATTAGAATTTTAATTTTGATTTTTAATTTAATTTAGCATATTATTTTTTCTTAATTCAGAGTTATTTAGGTTTCCCGATACTGATTCTGTTCCCCGTAATTAATTAGATTTAATTTTAAAGGATTTCCCAGTAATTTATTATGCTTCCCGTCAGTTTAAGAAGTCTATCCATATTAACGAATTTTAGTTTCCCGTAGTTTTTAAGATCCCCATTTCCTATATCTGTTTCCCGTAGATTAAATTAGGTTTTATTAAATTAATTTTAGTTGTAATTATATCAGAGTTTCCATCATATCATATATTCTCCATCATTCAATTTCTCATCAAACCAGGATTACTTTCAATTGCAGAGCCATCGTTGGGAACAAAGAACCCGGAATATCTCGTCGGAGATCTTTTTTATAATTGATTCATAAAATATATTTAATCTCTTTGTGTAGATTTTGACCTTTTGCCTTGGTTAAGGGCATTTGGTTGAGATTTGCATTTGAGTTATTTTATATGTATACTATATCACGAATCAATTTTTGGCGCCGTTGCCGGGGAGGCATTTGCTACGATTGTTATCCGACTTTGATCTGAACTTGTCTTATTAATTAATAATATCTATCAAAAATGTAAGAAAGGGTTAAAAAGTGAGCTTTTGGGGCTGCAAAAGCTTATTAGCTTATTTTTCTTGGCTTTTGGGATTTAAGCCAACAAATAAGCTAGAAACTAGGGGAAATAGGCTGCTAGGGAAAAAGGAATCCTAAATAAGCTATGGTATCTAGAATAAGCCCTAAAATAAGCTAGAAATGATTTAAGCTATAGTGACAGTTTTAATAAGGAAACAGAAAAGAGGGAACTTTAAGCCTAGAATAAGCTATACTAGAGGAGGAGTTAAGCTACAAGATTTTGGGGACTTAAAGAACTAGTAATAAGCTACAAATAAAAGCAATAAAATCCTAGAGCTTAATTGCAAGTAAGCTAGAAAAAGGGGGCTGAAAATGGTGCTCAGCACCAGGGGAGATGCAACAGTGGCTAGGGGTCCTTTTTGAGCTTATGCAATAAGCTCTAAAGAGCTTATTAGCCAAATCCAAGCACAAACAGATAACAAGGGGTGGTCAATGAGCTTATTTTCAAATTTTGAGAGTCTAGAAAACAATATAAGCTGCTGAAATTGTAGCTTAAAATTGAGGGTTCTAAAAAAATTGCAAAGCTAAACTTTTGACTTATATTGTCAAATTAAAGGGACAGCAACAAGGGCTTGGTAAATTGGCTAGAAATACTCAAATAGGCACAAACAAGGTGTGCTTAAGCTGCATAAGCAGCTTAAGTGGTTTAGCTTGAATTGGCTTATTCAAATTTTGACAGAAATATAAAGGGGACTTAAAAACTTATTTTAGAACTAAAAGTTGTGATTAAATTGGCTTAATTAACCCCACACACTCAGCCAAAGTTGGCTGAGTGCACTTGACCCATAACAAACCCAAAATGACCCATTTTAAGGTCAATACCAAACACCCCCTTATTTTATAAAAAGGAGTTGTAAACTGATTTTTGGTAAAAGTAGGCAGACATAAGTGATTACAAATGAATTTTAATAACTTTTAACCTATGTTTAAACAATTTAAACAGAATTAAATAGCTTAAATCATATTTCAAATTTCGACAATGGTAATTTTCACAAACACTCTTAACTTTTATTTAAAACTGAAAGTATTACAACATAAGCTTAAAAAATAAACTGAATACACTTAAATTCTTAAAAGAAAGACTTGGAATTAAAATTAAGCTAAAAACATAAAAAAAATGGTTATTTGGCTTCGGCTTGGTCTTGGCTCTTTTATACAAGCTCTCAGCCTTCTTGGCTCATGGTTTGTGCTTCTTGTGAGAGTACAATGCAATCCTGAGCAATCCTAACCCTCCATATGCCTTGTATCATTTTCAGCCATGGATGTTGACTTCGGGTTGTGTGATTGTGCCAGGGGAGAGGGTATAGGGGTAATGGGGAGGTGGGAAGTGGTGAGGGGTGAGCTGTGAGGGTACTTGGGATAGTGGTTTGGGAGAAAAACAGTGGGAAATGGGCTGTTTGGTTTTGGCGGTAAAGGTGTGAGGGACAGTTATGGTTGCAGTGTTTTAAAAGGAAAGAATGGGGAAGAGGCAAGAGTGCCCCCCCATCTTTCATTCTCTATTCATTTTATCTAAGCCATTTTCTAGTTATAAACGAGTTTGGACAATAACAGTTTTGGTCCCTGCGTTTTTATAACTAAAGAGAATAAGAAATTTTGGTGAATTACAAAAGTGGTCCCTCTGGTTTTATAACAAAAGAATAAAAGAGGATTTGATAAATTGCAAAAATGGCCCTTGTGTTTTATTTCTTTTGTTTTCTTTATAAAAACATCTTTCAAACATGGCACTTTTGGCCCCTTTTCTTTATTTTTTTCATTTTTAATTATAAAACAAAGTTTTAAAATTTACATTTTGGTCCAGTATGTTTTATAAAAAAGGAGAATTTGGGCTTTTGTTGGGCATGGGTTTTGTGTATGGCCCCATGGGTTTGTGGCTTGTATTGGGCCCAATTGAATGTGTCTGGGCCCAATAAGTTAGGCCTATGTTATAGGCATTTTAAGGCCCAATAGGTACAGTTTGGTTATTGGGCTTTTCAAGCACATAAGGTTATGAGTGGGTTTTTTGTGTGTACAATGGCGAGATTGTGTAACTGTCTATGATTGGGCCTTCAAAGTCTTCACAGTCTTTGTCAAATGCACACAAATGGGCTGTTGTAATTGATTGAGGGCCCATTTGGTCTTCACAGCTTTCATAGACATACTTTTGGGCTTTCCCGGCCCATCAGAAATGGGTTAAGATTGCTATTCATATATTCTTCAGTTCCCTCCGTTTGACTGCTGATCTTCTGTATTGAAACTCTGACTTTGACATTTTTGACTTTGGCTTGATTTTGCACATCTTTTCCATTCCATGCTCAGTTTTGTCATTTTGGCTTGGTTTTCTGTCTTTTTGATGATATCCACTTCCTGCACAATACAAATGCAAAATAAACATATATTTGGCAGTTTTTGTCTGTTTTTGGTCATTTAAGCTCGATTTTAGAGGTAAAAGATATGTGTAATTAAGCACTTATCAGTGATCGACTTTGGAAAGTGTTGGGTTAACCATTTTCCATTAGTCGAGTTTTCATATAACAATAGTTATCACGCTAGCATTAAGGTTGCACCATTTGAAGCACTTTACGGTCGAAAGTGTCATTCACCTGTTTGTTGGGCCGAGGTTGGAAATGTTCAACTCACTGGTCCAGAAATAGTGCAAGAGACAACCGAGAAAATCATTCAGATCAAGCAAAGAATTCAAGCCGCTCATGATCGACAAAAGAGTTATGCCAATTTAAAGCATAAGCCTATGGAATTTCAAGTTGGATATAGAGTTATGCTCAAGTTTTGCCTTGGAAAGGAGTAGTACATTTTGGAAAATGGGGGAAACTAAACCCCAGATATGTTGGACCTTTCAAAGTGTTGGAAAATGTTGAATCTGTTGCTTACAAGCTTGAACTTCCTCAAGAGCTGCGCAGGGTTCATAATACGTTTTATGTATCCAACTTGAAGAAGTGTCATGCCGACGAACCATTAGCCGTTTCGTTAGATGGACTCCATATTGATGACAAGCTTCATTTGTAGAGATCATGGATCGTGAAGTTAAACGATTGAAACAAAGCCGTATCCTAATTGTCAAGGTTCGATGAACCCAAGGAGAGGTCCAGAGTTTACATGGGAACGTGAAGACCAATTTCGGAAGAAGTATCCAAACCTCTACACAAAGACTGAATCATCGTCAAGGGCCATGTCTTAAGCCTTGAGGAAAAGGCTCACTTAACGAGGTAAGACTATAACACCCCGTGTTTTAGGGTAATTTATGACATCTATTATTTCACTATTTATTTTTAGTCTTGTACGCGTTTGCTTTTAATTTTAAAGTGTTAAGTTAAATCGCGTAAGCTAAAAATTATCATTCAACGTAAACCGGCATCAAACAATTAAATGTTTACGTCAAGAAAGTGTTAGATAATTATTTAGAGGATAATTACTAACTTTACACATTTTATTTTTATGATTTACGTAAAGTGTTTACGTTTCACGATAAAATACGTTTAGACATACCCAGAACCATCAAAACTCATCTACGCTTCAACAAATATCCAATATCATATCCAATACCTAAAGTTTTATAAAAATTCACCCATGTTAACATTGTTAGTCATATTTTACATAAAATAAATGAAATAGAACATACACTTTACAAGTTATATCTTTATACATTTAAAACAACCACTTATACTTCAAGATAATGCAGGATATTTTGTAAATAATCAAAAATCACCAACTAGCACCCTCCCCTATGTTGGTAAAAATTAGTCCCAAGGGACAAATAGCACACCATTTACCAACTTGGCCTTGTTAACATCAACAACTCATATACCTTAAAGACCTTTTATAAGTCCTTACCAAGACTTTTCCCTAGAATTCCGCCCTATGTCTTATACTCATACAATGAGCTTTTAACTAGTAATTGAAGTATAAAAAGGAAGCACTAGATAGAGAACACACACATATTCATTTCATAAGGTGAAACAACACAAATACTCCCTCTTGCTCACTCCTTAGCCCACAGCCAACACTAAAACACTCCAAATTATTCATACATCTTTATTTACAACACATATAGTGTTCTACAACAACTCTAAGATATACCAAGAAGGTTTGAAGGCTTGGTTAGGCATTTAAAAGGGTTAAGCAAGGAAGGTTTGGTCATTAAGGTGAAGGTTTTTACTACTGCTAATCATTATTACTACTGCTAGTGTGAGTTTCTACTACTCAAGTTCAATTTTCTTATTGTGCTTAATGGTGGGTAATTTGAGGAGTTAGAAGGCTTGGATTAGAAGTGTGATATTGGTTTGTAGTGGTCAACATCAAAGTTGCTTATATTCATAAGTCCCCTATTGGATTATGACAAAAAGGGGAAGAAATATTAACAGGTTGCAACTTGTAGATCCTGGGTGTGACATGGTACAAATGAAATCTACTTAAGAGGAATTTTTGTTTCATTCGGGGTGATGATTACATCACAACTTCAGAGGAAGCTTTGGCTTTATGATGAAGTTCGTACATGACTTTGTTTGTTTTGTCATCATCAAATAGGGGAAGATTGTTGGGATTCTAGATTTGATGAGACAAAATAAATAAAAGAATGAAACATAAGGACTAAATCTAGCAGATTGGAATTTTACAAGCTGGTGGAGAATTATGGAAGATTTGGTCAAAGATATCAAAAGACGAAGATCTTCTTAAGAAGATAAAGATAACATAAGATATTTCTTAATGTTTAATAGATATACTTGTTTATATCTTTATATTAACTTCCTTTGTAAGTCATGATCTCTCTATATAAAAAGATCATAGACACATAGTTTGTCAAGGTTTTCCTAGATGAGCTTAAACGTTCTCCACAATTGGTATTTTTCAATTCTGATAAAATTATATAATTATTTTTCATAAAAATTACATATTTTTAGAATTCCAAAACCTTAAGAATCATAATTTTTCGATCAATAACGAAGGAGTTGTGGATTTTTCATGTTTATGATAATTAAAGTTTATAAAAATAATTTTATAAACTATGAACAGTAAAAATCACTATTCATCTTAGATACTTGTTGGAAAATACATTAGTTCGATAAAACTTTTAATTACGAAGACGTGCTTGAAAGAATCACTAAAATCGGAGTTAAAAAGAATAAGATACGACTTTTACGAGTTTACGATAATTAAAATTATTATAAAAGTCCATGAACAGTAAAAGTATTGTTCATCAGAGGGTAGAAAATATGAAAATATAATATTTTGATACATCGTCTTAATACGAAAGCGTGGACGTAAAGAACATACGAAACAGACTTAAAACGAGAAAGTTACGACATTTTTACTAACGTAATATTTATAAACATTTTTACTTTATAAATATGATTTCACTAATACGATTAGATGGTGATGTAGCTATATAGAATTATATACAGTATTAGATATTCAAAGTACTTAGTACTCATACGACTTATAATTAATTAGGTTGCATTCGGGCGTATTCGTGACGCATTTTCAGTTTGTGATTTACATTATCGATTCACTCACTCAAGGTGAGTTCATAGCCCCACGTTTTACATTTATAATGATTTACAAGTTTTGGGGTGAGAAACGTATGCATGTTTTACAAATTGGACGCAAGTGGACATTTTACATTACAATTATGTGTTTGCCTAAGTAGCGATAACCTTCTGAGCCCATTATCATGAACTATCAATTACTTGTTGTGAGCGCAAATGTTATAAATAGATCTATTTGGGATTGACATCCCCGTTCGGGTGAGTCATGCTCACTGTGCCGATTTGCCGGATAACGGACGTATACCATGTCGGACTTGGGATGTTGCTGGTTAGAACATCATCACGGGCAATGTTGGCAATTTATATTGCAATTCAGACATGTCAAGCTTCAGTGTCATGAGCTTAGGAAAACCTAATTACAATTTATGATGTTTGCATCTGTTGCATTATCATGTGGAAATCTTGCGGTCCTACATTATACATTTTACAAACCTATGAATTCACCAACATTATTGTTGACGTTTTAAGCAATGTTTTTCTCAAGAGATCAATGAGGTACAAGACAAGGGATACATTGGTGGTCATTATTTTAGAAGTCATATGCATTAAAGATTTGGTTGCATTACATTTTGGGGATATATTTGTTATGGACTAAAATCTTTGTATTTTGAACAATGAACAAGTGAAGTTTCAGACTTATGTAATAACAATTTGTTAAATCCAATGTATCAGTTTTAAACGACTTTTAAATGGTCATTCTTATATATATCTTGTGCTATTGATCTATGAAGTACCACCCCCATGACCCATATTCTGCTGCGACCTAATTTAGGGATGTTACATCAGGCCTTACAGATACCCTCCTAACCAAAAAGATGTCATTAAAACCATGGTTACAGAATTGTTGAATAGTGGGGGTGATTAGGGCAAGTCATAGCCCATTCTCTTCACCAATTCTGCTGGTTAAAAAGAAGGATGGAACTTGGAGAATGTGTATTAACTATAGGCAGCTGAATAAGAATACAGTCAAGGATAAATTTCCAATTCCAGTGATATAAGAATTGATTGATGAATTGCAGGGTGCGCAAATTTTTTCTAAGTTGGATTTTAGGTCTGGTTATCATCAAATTAGGATGGGAGAGAAAGACATCCACAAGACAGCTTTTAAGTCCCATAAAGGTCACTATGAGTTTGTGGTTATGCCGTTTGGTCTCACTAATGCACCCTTAACTTTTTAGTCTTTGATGAATTTTGTTTTCAAGGCATTCTTAAGGAAATTCACATTGGTCTTTTTTGATGATATACTGGTCTATAGCCCTTCCACAACAGACCACATTCATCACCTTAGACAAGTTTGACAAACCATGAGGGACTACACTTTGTTTGCCAAGCAAAGTAAGTGTGTGTTTGGGACAACAACTGTGGAATATTTAGGGCATATTATCTCAACTCAGGGAGTAGCTACTGATCCTAATAAGATCAAAGCAATGAAGTCCTGGCCTATTCCAAGTAACATCAAGCAACTTAAGGAAGGATTTTTTGGGTCTGATAGGCTAATAATAGAAGGTTAGGCTATTATAGAAGGTTTATAAAAGATTATGCTTGTATTAGTCAACCATTAACAGTATTGCTTAAAAAGAATGCTTTTTCATGGAACAATGAAGCTCATGTAGCCTTTGAAAACTTGCAACAAGCTATGAGTCAAGCCCTAGTCTTAGCTTTACCCAACTTTCAAGAGGAATTTATCATTGAAACAGATGCATCAGGGTATGGAATTGGTGTAGTTTTGCAACAAAAGGGTCATGCTATAGCTTTCCTCAGCAAAACTTTAGCTTCTAGGTACAATCCCTGTCTGCATATGAGAAGGAGTTACTAGCAGTGATGGTGGCCTTACAAAAATAGAGGGGATATCTTCTTGACAGACATTTAAAAATTAGGACTGATCACTTCAGACTTAAGTATGTTTTGGATCAAAGAATCACCACTCCTTTTTAGTCCAAATGGTTACCAAAATTGTTGGGTTTTGATTATGGAATTGAGTATAAGCAAGGAAAGGAGAACATTGTAGCTGATGCTTTATCAAGAATCCAAAGACAAGGTAAACTCCTCAGCATCCTCACTGCATTACCTTCTAATGAGTTCATGAATGCTATCACTACTATGTGGACAACTGATCCTGTGCTCAGTGGCATCATCAAGAGTTTGCAGGATGGTTCTTTAGTAACTAAAAAGTATACCTGGCAGGGTGATCAATTGAACAGAAAAGGCAAATAGGTAGTTGGACCTGATGAGCAATTAAGGAAAAGAATGGTCTCACATTTTCATACTTCAGTTGTGGGAGGTCGTGGGAGGTCATAGTGGAGTACAAGCAAATTACAAAAGGCTTAGTTCTTTTTTCTATTGGAAGGGTATGAGGAAGATGGTAAAAGAGGTGGTCAGAACTTGTGATGTTTGCCAAGGAAATAAGTCTGATCTCTCTGCTTACCCTGGACTCCTACAACCATTACCAATTCCTTCAAATTTGGCAGGATATTTCAATGGACTTTGTGGATACATTACCTATGTCTCAAGGAAAAAGCACTGTCTTAGTGGTTGTAGATAGGCTATGTAAATAAGCACATTTTATTGCAGTCACTCGCCCCTATACAGCTAAGGCCATGGTTCAACTATTCTTAGATAACATTTACAAACTTCATGGGTTGCCCAAGACTAATATGAGTGACAAAGATAAAATCTTTATGAGTTTATTTTGGCAATCTTTGTTTAAGATGCTCAAAGTGGGACTGAAGTTTTCAACTACCTATGACCCACAAACTGATGGTCAGACTAAAGTAGTTAACAAGTGTTTGGAAGGATACTTGAGATGTATGACTGAGGAGAGCCCAAAGTACTGGGTGCAGTGGCAACCATTAGCTGAGTATTTGTTAGGAATTCAGTTTTTAGTGAAGTGATGATCATTATCGATCTCACGAGCCTTTGTAATAGTTAGATAATTTTATGTAATAGTTAGGAAGCTAACCGGGCCGGCTTATAGAAATCCTAAGGAAAGCCCGGTTAGCCCGCACCCTTGTAACTATATAAACCCTACCCACACATGAAGAGGGTGTTGGTTGAATCATTTTTACACACACAAAATAGTGTGTTTTTCATATGTTTCTCCCTTCCATCTCTCTCCCTCTCTAGCTTTCTCTCTCTAGTTCATGTTGTGTGAAAATATAGGAACCTACAATTGGTATCAAGAGCCAGGGGGTGGGCTTAGTACTTATTTGTGGTTTTCTTTTTAGCTTATGTTGAAGCTTATTTTTGGTCTAAAATCAATATATATATTTTTGGTTCATTTCGTGTTCTTAAAAGATCCAAATTGCGGTTTACGAATGTTACAAACATAACAAGTATTGATTTTTAGCCATCTGATAACGTTTCTATTGGGCTTACTTTCGTCTATTTCTAGTTCGTTAACACCTTACGGGGCTACTGTTTGTGTTTAAATTTGTAGTATGCATGTAATATTTGTTGAAACTCAATAGTTGTTGACAAATATTTTTACATTTACATCTGTTTAACGCAATACTTTCCTTCTTATTGCAAGTTTCTCGTTCGTGGCCTTTCAGTTCTTTAACAGCCTATTAAAGCTTATTATAAGCTTATTAGACACGAAAAAGTCTCTTTGGTTTTTACTGTTTAGCTTATTCTTATTTGGCTTACTTTGTGTGGCTTATATGCGGGAAAAAGAGCTTTTCAAAAGCTTTTTAGTAGCTTATTGTTTTATTTCCTTCGTGGCTTATTTGTGTCTAAAAAGTAGCTTAAATTAGTGCTTATTCAAGCTTTTAGTTGGCTTATTCTCGTGGTCCTCGGCTTGAACAAGACAAGGACACAAAGGTAACGACATCTTTTGTTTGTTTGGCAAAAATACAAAACCTAGTATGACAACGGTTTGTCAAGTGGTCCCAAAATACACAGCGTTTCGTTTAGCCATAGAGGGTTGTCAAACAGGTGTAGCGGTTTGAATCTATCTTGGCCTATCCTAAACAAAACTTTGTCCCTTTGTATTCTTGGTGGCGGTTTGATATAATTCAGTAGCGGTTTGTCAATTGTATTGGTAGCGGTTTGACACTAAAGTGATAGCGGTTTGCTTCATTATTGAACCACGCTGTTTCATCGTGTTTTGGATTTTTCGGTTTTGACATTCGGTTGTTCGCGGGCATTCTAACTTATACCATTACGATCACGATCCTTCGTAGATCATCGTAGTGTGTTTCGTTTTGATCGATAATCAAGACTACACTCCGTGAGAAGATTAAAACACACGATCACTTTTAAAATTAAAAAAAAACTCAATGAAGAAGATGAAGTAGTAGATACATAACGTGCATGTTTTATTTTTTTTAATATTGTTTAAATTTTTTATTTTTTTCACTTACAACCTTTTTGTTTTCAATAGTTTTAACTTTACCCCTTATATAATCAATAGTTTACTATAAGCCCCTAGTTTTTAATCTCTTTCACTTTTAACCTTTCGTTTTCTAAATTTGTCCATATTACACCTTTAACTTTAAAACTTTTAATTTTAATTTTATTTCATTTTTTTAATTTTTTACTTTTAGCCTTTTTAATTTTCAAAATTTTATTTTAGTAAACCTTTATTTTTACTCATTTCACCGTTAGTCCTCATTTAATTTTTTTTACAATCGTTAATTAATCTCAAGTAATTTAACGTCAATAACGATTTCAATGACATTAAAACCACAACACATCACTTAATCTACTTAAGATCCTTAATTTCATTTCACATATTGGATTTCAATGGAATCTTTGAATTCTAATTTACAAGAGAGAGAGTTGCATCAGTTGCAACAAATGCAACACAAAGCAAAAGAAAGTTGCATGAAATTTTTTCGACTACTTCATTCATATCTCAAGGTTCTTTCAATCAACGACTTAAAAAGACCTGGATCCGAGGGTGGATACGTACGTGCATTTGCGTCACTCTTTGATCAAGATGTTCAGACTTTCACAAGCAAAATGTTACTAAACTTGGATCAACTAGAAAAGCAACTTGACAAAGAAGAATTTCAAGAAGATAGATCCATGGCTGCCTTTTGGGTGATCAACAAACAATTTCAAATGCTCATCGATTTGCAATTCACTTGGGATTATGACAGTCAAATGACAAAAAAGTATTCTGCTAAATACACTGGAATCGAAGTTAAACAGTTTAGAAAAACACTACTCCAACACATGGGTAATGTTAAGAAGTCTGTTGCTGAAAGAACACGTCATAAACGACAATATGACAGCAGGATGAATAAAAGACAGATGCAGTCAAAAGAGGGAAAGGTTGATTCATGTAAAGCATTGGATGCTAGTTTAGTGGTTTTAGAATGCAGTGTGATAGAGTCAAAAAAACAGTAATTCAAAGCATGCATTCAAAAAATAGTAAATGAAAGCAGTGGGACAGAATCTGGAAAGCATGATACAAGCAGCAATTTAGGGAATTGTTGATATTTGCTAAAACACACATCTTTTGTACCTCGTAAAACACTATAAAACGGACTAAAAATGCTAGAATATGCTTTATTATATTGCAAATATGTATGTTTGGTATTTTTATGTCCTGCAGGTAAAAAGGATTGAAAAAGGTGCAAAAACGGGAATTATCGGGTTCAATTTGGTCAAGTTTAATTATTACTCAAAGCCAAGATGAAGTCGTGAAAAGTTCCTGAGCATACCAGTAGAAAGAGCGCGAGAAAACGTGTCCAACGGTGCCCTCGGATCTTATTGGGTCAGCCCGTAACATATTTTATGGGCTAGGCCAACCCATTATTGCATAAGCCTAAAATAAATTATCTATTATAAATATGGAGTGATGCAGGCATGATGTCATATCATGTGCTTACAAATTAATTCTACAAGCCACACGTGCCTGAGCACTATAAAATGAATGGACAAATGAAAATCATCCACGTGGGTGGGCATAGTATTTTAATTTCAATTCAAATCAGTTGTAAAAGAAGGCATTGCATAGAAATGATCCATGGTGGGAATTAAATGCGTACGAGGTACGCAATATGAGAGTCCACATGTCACTCATTGAACGGTGGATCCAACTATGCACAATTTGTGATCCGAGGGAATGCAATTAAAGACCGATGATTGGATGAATTATGATAGGAATGATGGAGCAGAAATTTCATTTTCTCCCCTCTTGTGGCTATAAATAGCATCTTGCCCCCTCATTAGTTTTTTAGTTAGTTTTAGGAGTTGTTTAGATTGAGTTTAGCTTATTTCATTATAGCTTGTTGTAGTTAGTTTTCAGCTTATTTGTCTTTCATAGCTTAATGTAAACTGCTGTTTTACAGCTTATTTCAGTTTTTGTAACAAGATTTGGTTTGGTTTATGTTAAAAGAGCTTATTCATTTTTATTTTTATTTTATTTTTTTTGTTGCTACAAGTGCTTATTTCTAGTTCGAACTACTTCTATTCGCTGAGCTTATTTCAGATCTGAATAAGTTTTCCATTAGCTTATCTCGGATTCTCTTTTAGCTTAAATAGTTTGCAAGATATTCGGTTTAGCTTATTTGCTTATTAAGTTTGCGATCTATGGATTAGAGTTTTTTTCAGCTTAATGACTGCTTAGTTCAGCCTATTGTTTGGTCTAAATGCTTATTATTTCTCGTTTGGAATTTCTAGTGCTTATTCGGTATTTGTCTCATTTAGAACTTCGAGTGCTTATTTTTTTTCCTGTTTTGGTTCAGCTTATTTTTACTGCTTTCTGTTTTTGCTTATCGTTGGTAGATATCTCTTTAGCTTATTTCTGTGTTGGCTTAATTGCTTTAGCTAATTTTAAAACTAGTTGCTTATTCTTTGGTTTTATGATTTTGCGTATGGGATTTATTTGAAAAGAATTATCATTTGGGCCTTAATATTCTTGTAGAACTCATTTGGGCCGTAGGTTATTACTATAACAGTAGAGTTAGTTTGCATATGAAATGATTTTTGTAATAGAAACTGTTTTCTATTAACAGTTTGGTTTTATGTTTGGTATCTTAATGGTTCCGGTCAACTCATGAGGCGCGGAGCTTAAGGGGTTAATAAGCTAGATAGAATTTGACTATTTTCTTTAGCTTATTAAATCGGGTGGTTTTCGTTTATTTACGACTCTTCAATTCGGTTCAATTTTCTATCCTTTTTCAATTAAATAGTGAAGCTTAGATTAAAAATGTTTTGCTTTGCTTATTTTATCATTATGAGTAGCGAGTAGTTTTATTAGTGCTTGTTAAGTGATATTTGTGAATTGAGAATTAAGTGTGGATTTATAAAGGGTTTAGAGATTTATAATTTGTCGGATTATTTAGATTTGTAAGTTGATTATTTTAAGGGCAAAATCCAAAGAATAATCAAATTACACATCTAGTAATTATTTTCTTTTTAAGAGATCATTTTCAGAATAAACCAACGTTGTGAGAAAATTATATTTTCCAAGGATTATAATTCGTAAATAAACCTAAATTCACACTTAAGGAACTTTTCACGTCACTTAGCAAGCATATTTGTCATTTATATCTTTTAGATCAATTTTAGTATAATCTTGTAGTTTTAAATCTTAGAATTAATATTAGTTTAATTGTTAGCATAAAAATAGTTTAAAACCAAAACTAAAAACTTGAATGACAATCAAGCTCGATTTACAACTTGAACGTAGATTTCCATTCACCTCTCGCCGAGGAAAACGATACCCGTGTTGATTACTTATTATTCTTTCCTAAGAATAATTTGTATGATACTTTGCTTACGTATACGTATATGTATTTTTTTATTTAAATATATTTATTATATTAAGAGGGGGTTTTTGACGAATTATCAAAATGGCGACGCTGCCCGGGGAGAGGGTTTGTACGATTTTTACGAAATTGGTATTTGTGTCGTTCGAGCTTGAAGATCTTTTTCGGAAAGTTTATTTTCATTCTTATAAAAAATATAAAAATCCAAAAATATTTTTCTTCTTATTTTTATAAATATTAAAAATACCAAAAATATTTTTTATTTTTATTATCTTTATAAAAAATTTCAAAAATCTTCTCCTTTTATCCTCTTACTTCATTTAATTCTTATCTTCTTTATCCTCTTATCCGTTTAATATTTCGAACTTGTATGGTATAACCATTTTGGGTTGCTAGTGGTATGGAGGTACGTTGTATGGGTGGATAACGGTCCGAGCTGTAGGGGTAGGATCCGGAAATGGTTTGTCTATGACTCAAATCCTTATTCTTATAATAAAACACCGAACTTCTTCAACCAACCTCCACAACACCAATACGAGACTTACTCGTGTGAATTTTTGAGGGAACTCTTATCCGGGTTTCGATTGTCAAACAGGGAACACACGTCCTTTGATCGCGGTCCTGTTTACATACTCAAAGACTTTGGATCTTAACAACCTTACATTATTCTCCGAGTCAATGCCAACAACATAAATATTCGCTTGTAGTGGAAATTGCGGGGGGGTGTCCTCATGAAAATTTCTAGCTGTCAACGAAGAACCAAAATTCGATCCTAATTTTTGTTATATTCCGTTTGTATTACGGTTTTGACCAATATCAACCCCGCCAATTTTCCGTAAACTCATCACTTCTCAGAGAGATCGAATAAGGATTTGTTGCTAGAAGTAGCAAAGTAATTAAAATAAGATCGAAACCCCTTTTTTATAGCAGATATTTTTCCTCATGAAGAAATGAGTATGAGAGTTTTGTTTGGCTAAGGAAAAATTCTAAATTTTTCAACGTTTGGGACGAAAAAGCAAATTAAACCAGAGTTTGCCGTGAATGGAATTGCTACTTCAACTTCTAAATGCTTCAGAACTATAATGAAATTTGAAACAAACGTGAAGAAAATCGTATTGGAAGCGTGAGCAAGGGCTAACTGGCAGTTCAAAAAGAGCCAGGAGGAAGCAGAGGCATCTCAAAGGTTTTACTCCTATTGGACTTTTCCTTTATTATAGACGACGATGATGAATACACTTTTAATATAAGGAATATTTAGAGAATTCGTCTAAAGCAATCACACCCGACTTACCAACTGAGGAACCCGAGGACTCTCTCCTCTCTCATAATGGGGAATGAGGAACTTAGCACTATTCCTGAAAAGGAATCGGACGAATTCATAAAGTCCCGTGTTGAGGACCCTATTCCAATCCCAAGAGAGTCTGAGGATACATCTGGTAGTGATAGTAAAAGCGTTTTACCTTCGAGTAATGATTTCTCTCCAATTTTTGAGGAAAAATTCATGAGTTTCTCTAACCCTCTTTTCGATTCAAATGATTTTACCTCTAGTGATAATGAGTTACTATCCGATGAGGACGTTCCGGAAGATGTTAAAATTTACTCAAACCCTCTTTTTGAATTTGACAATGAATATATCTATAGTGACGTAAATCCTCTTTTTGATGAGGTGTTAGAGAACATCGAGAGTAAAGACTCTTATGTTTCTAACCTTGATGAGCCGGCTTTGTTAGTCACACATCTTTTCGATGCTAATGAGGATGAGTGTTTCGACC
>BQNB010071877.1:12986-32616 GCA_026074375.1 Tanacetum coccineum
TTCGTAATTAAAAACCCTATCCAAGAAAAATATTTCTCAATAGCCCACTATTATGAACAGTAGCAAGTTTTTATAAAATTACTTTTATAAATTTACTTTTTATCATAATCTCGTAAACAGCGTATCTCCTTCATTTTAAATCCGTTTTTAATGTACCTTAAAGTTTTGAAATCCTCATTAGTTGTACTTTATCAAAAAAAAAAAGCTTACATTTATCTCAGATTCGACATCTTAAAGTTTTTATTAAATTACTTTAATAAAGTTACTTTTACCTATTTAATTACTTAACACATGTAAAATCCATAACTAGTTCATTATCCATTGGTTTTCCAAGTTTCTTATATTTTTGAAATTAAAAAAATATGTACTTTTAAGGAAAAATATAAAACATTCTATTCAAGTTCGAATTTATATAGTTTTTATAAACTTAGTTTTATAAAAACACTTTTATACACATTATCTCGTAAAAATCCTAACTCCTTCGTTATTTATCAGATTTTCAAGTTTCTTATATACTTACGATCATTATGAGATGTACTATTTTTATAAAACATAAAAATGAATTTTATAGGGTTCGAAAGAATAGTAACATTTAAATGTTTAATTAACTTGTTTCATACACTTTTAAACTTAATAAAGTTACCACAAGTCCACTAATTTAAAAATTACATCCATTGTGTATAAATTAGGTCTTCTACATAGTGTCCATCAATATGAGTCCATATTATCCACGAAAATTATCCAACATATTTATTTACTTATCTAAACTTTATAATTAAATAAATAATCATAACTTGGCAAATAATTATATAAACTATTCATTGCTTGTAAATCCTTGTTTTAAACATATTAACATATTTTAAACATCATCTTAGTCACAAAGAAAAGAAATTCGTGTATGTTTGTACATGTATTTATTTTATAACTTCATAAAATAAACCTAGTTGATGATTTAACTATACACAATTATATAAAACAAGAAATTTACATAATGAAAAGGTTAGGGTCTTAGATAACCTTAGATGAGTGTATGATGAACGTAGAATAAGGTCAAACCCAACAAACAAAAACCTAGTTTACTTCTTGATTACAACCCTTGTAAAATAATACCCAATCTTCCAGACCACCTTGCAACACCTTAGATATTACTACTAATGAGCCTTGTATACTTGAAAAATAAAAACTATGAACACCCTAGAATAAGTATTTTGGCCGTGGGTTTTGGTTAGGGTAGAGAGAGTTTGCGTGTGAAAGTTTACTTGTGAATTATGAAAGAGTGTGTATGGTTTCCTAGGTCTTGCTATTTATAGATAGAAGTATTCCAAAACAACCATAAACAAACCATGGATCAAGAGGTGGTATTAAGGTATAAAGTGTAAGACAAAGGACACAAGATTAGACAATTTATAAAAACTTGTAATCTAGGTGCATGTGCTTTATGATAGGAAGTAATATTTGAATTTGGTCTTGGGTTTTATTCATGCTAGAACCGGCCTAGGTGGTTTGTAACATAAAAATGAATTAATTTTTGTGTATTGGGTATAGAAGTGGGTATTTGTTTGAGCATAGATAGGTATAGGTGCTTCCGGGTATGCCTAAATGTATTTTATCACGAAACGTAAACGTTTTACGTAACCGATAAAAATAAAATGTAAAAGTTAATAATTATATAACACTTGCTTGACGTAAACTTTTATTTGTTTGGTGCTCGTTTACGTTGAATGTTGATTTTTAGTTTACGCGATTTAACTATGTGATAATAATTTAAAGCGAACGCGTAAAACTCTTAAAATAAATAATGGAATAAATGAAGTCGTAAATGACCTGAAAATATGAAATGTTACATTTATGACATTTACTAGTGACACTGTAATTTTAATAGCTTCTCATTAGATAGGACTTATATGACTAGCACAAAAAACCCCACCACACAAAAATTTACCCCCAAATTTTGAGAAATGCCTTATATAGCATTTTTTTTAAATGCTTGAGTGTACCAGTAGTATATTAGATTTAGAACTTGATTTAGTGATTCATCCCGAGACCGCTAGTGAGATCACATTAGTGTGATTAGGATTTACTAAGTGATAAGAGGCTTTAGGATAAACCACGTTTTTAGCCTACGTTTTTTATAGTTACGATGATCTCATTGGTCATGTGCCCCACATCATTGCTTTGCACTTATTTTTAGTGCAAGATACCCCTAGTACACCCTTATGAGCCTATCTATTTCGTAGTTCTCGTGATCTGTCGGTGGTATCTGAAATATTATTGAAAAGCATTCTTTTACATCCCACTTATACGTTACAGACAAATCGCGTTAACCCCTCCCCTCTGTATGCACTCATTTTAAGTGTATTATTGTAATCACATATGTTTAACCCTAGTTAATTGTTTGCTTAATTACATGGTTTCTAAGTCGAGTCATTTGGCAGTGTACACAGTTTTAGGACGACTGGGACTCATGGTTGTATTATCTTTTATGGAAAAATAGGGAAGAACGTCAGTTTATTATCGCTGTGTGTGTTAATGTACTCCACGTTTATGTATCCTCTTAATTCGGTTCATTAGTTAGTCTGTTATGAGTTATTAATTACTCAAGTGTAGGGATATCGTTATAAATCTCTGGTCATGTACTATTTATTTATTTTAGTAGATTAATTATGGCAGGGTAAAAGTGTATATAAAAAAATGGACAAAGAAAAAAAACATTATAGAATATACATACGGCCATCCTGCTTATGTTTAAGTCAAGAAAGAGTCGAGAAAACAAAAGAAAGAGTTTGATGTAGAGTTTTGTACGATTAGTAGAGTTTTGCTGAGTCTTGGCTTAGCAACGACTTGTATATACATACAATTTTACGAATGATTAACTTGCCCCTAGTAAAATATCTCCCGTCATCCCTTACCATGTATTCCATAGCATTCGCCTATCATTACAACCCTTTGTAAAGACCTCTTTCATAGTGAATTCTAGGTAGTGAGCGTACATTTTCCCCGTTTCCTATTATGTTATATATTATTTATACACCCGAGAGATGAGAGAATCTAAAAACTTATGTGAGGTACTGATATATATTTTCGTGCTCTTGAAACTGGTAAAAGTGTATTGTCAAACTGGTTGTTCCATAAACTAGTTTTATTTAGATTACTAAATTCCCCCGAATTTACTATGTAGTAAGTAGAAAACCTCATTCGCTTAAAGACAAGCAAATCCTAAGTGTAGAGAAATTTGATGAAGTGTAATTTTATACACTTTTTCCGGGTCATTTAACCTTTATTATCATGCAAATATGTCCATTTACTGCCCAAAATCATTTCTTTTAGTGTTTTAAGTACTTGAGAAGCTCATGGAAGGAATACACGTGACATTGGCTTGATTCGGAGAAGGAACGAAGGAAAAAAGATAAGTGTCAGCTTCGTGACCACCTTTCTAACGTCTTCAGTGAATGTGCCCATAAAGTGCAAAAATAAATCAAGTTTTGACGTCTCAGCTTTCCCTGACGGCCTATGTGACGGCGTCAAAATGAGACGGTGGAAATAAACCCTAAAATTCGACGGCGATGTGATGGCGTCACAACTCCTACTTGACGCCGTCAGGAGCATTTTTCTATATATATTTTCGCATTGTTTTTATTATTCCGTGTGGAACTTTGAAGAGTCATTTGGAGTTGAACCCTAGACGATTTTTAGGGCTTCTTATGTCTTTTAATACCATAAACTCACATGTATCATTGAGTTAAGTTTTACTATCGTTAATCATTCATATATGATGATTATGTGTTCATCTTTTTTTATTGTTAACATGTTAGGCTAAATTAATTAATGTTTTCTTATGATTGTATGAAATCTAGTTATAATATTTGATCTATAGTTTCTTGCAAGTAGTGTGCACGTTAGTTAGTTGAAAACTAGTTAAATTATGTACCTTAACTAGACGTTAACAAAAACTTGACTATTTAATGAACCCTACGTCTTAGGTAGTTAACTAGATGAGTATGTATTGCGTGTAACTTATTATTAGGCAGGTGGACATCCGATGGGCGTAGCCTACTTAGGTGGTTACATAGGAACGAGATTGACCAACTTGCAATTGAATTAGGTATACTTCACATTGCACTAGTAAGGGAGGACTACGCGATAGATTAGATAAAGTGACTAGGGAGTGGTGCATCTTAAGTAAACATGTTTGCTTACTTATACAAGTTCCCACCACTTTTACATTTCTTTCATAATTAGGAGTAGTTTAGATTAGTTAAAACTCCCTCTCTCAAACCTATTGATTTACTTGCTTTCATAAAATATAAAAATACAAAAATACTCATCCCTCGAACTTTAGACTTAAGTGGCATACATTTTAAGCCTACCTCATTATTCCAATAGAAAATGATTAACCCTCCCCTTGAGTCTTTCCTATACTACACTACAACAGTTAGTTACTCTTTTTAGGAGGGTTGTAAAACTTTTGCGTTTACTACCATCCACACAAATCATATGTGTGTCCATCTTCCCTTTCTATTTGACCCTAAAAGAAGGCTTATGGAAATTATCTTGTACCCTTTTAGTTAATTACAAATATTAACTAAGTTAAATAACCACTTTCATGCTTAACAACGTATAATACGTTTAACTAGATTAAACAGTTAGTACATATTTACGCAAATATAAAGTTTCAATGTTTAAACTTTATTTGAATAAACCAAACAATTTACGAAGCCTGTTTGCGGAATAACAATGTTAGTGAATGACTATGTATAGTGATCACCTCACTAATTTAAGCATTAACCAAAGTAAGTGTTTAAGTAGAAACAATGCTAACACTTTGAATGATTTCAGGGACTTTGTTCCTATGGAGGAGTAAATGCTCTCAAAAATATGTATCACATTAATTGTACGAGATATCATTTACTCATTTGAGACACTCTCTTTTATATGCAGAATACAAGGTGCTTACCCATGGGTAAAAGCAACATGTCGAGCATCGAACTATAAATATACTAATACTTTACTGCATTAAATGTTTCTATTCTTGGAATGTGTCCAATCTTACTTTGGAGAATAGTGTTGGCACATGTTTGTCCATTTCTACAAACTCTTATTCTTTCTTTGTCTTTTTATGATAAGTGTTTTTCTACTTATCTTTTCAAGAAAGTGTTCGCCTAGTCTTTCAGACACTTAGATATTTATCCTTAATATTTGAGTTAAGAATGTCTTTAATTTGTTGAGGAGATCAAAGGTAGTCAGTGAGTTATTGACATCACTCGCTGACTTCATCATTTTCGTTCTGGTTAAAGGCTTCACCTACCGACTTTCGTCTCAAGAAGAAATGAAACTTTCTTAGTTTTATTGGGTAAAGGGTTTTCACCAAGTAAATATATTACTAAAAAAAGTTAAGTACATAGGATGTGAGTGAATCTCATATCTCAGCCCGTTACATAGGCGATAAAGCATACATAACAAGACAAAACTATTCCTATTAAAGGAAAGGACCACATAACACTAGCTTACATTTGACTCATAAAGACACCAAACACAAACTATCTTCTACTACGCCCACGAAGATTAATGTCTATCATATCATAAAATGTCAATTGTTGTTTTGTTAAACCTTAAATATCATAAGTATCATATATGTCATAATCTTCGTCCTCATATAAGCTTGCATCATTTGCACCTCCACTAGCCATGAATTAAGCAGTGTCATCGTAAGGTACTTTGACCACACTTTAACTGTCTAAATCAACCGGATCGGAATCAACCTTATTTAGTGAATTCCCATCATCATCCACAAGCATAAACTTCTCACCCAACATTTTTTTCGAGTTTGTTAATCCTTTCTGCTAGAGGGGTAGTATTATGACTATAGATGACACGGTTCAAGACCCGTGAGTAGAAGAGACTACGCCAATAGAAGGCTTCTAGTACGAGCTGCTAGGCACGCTCGTGTTGATATCCTTTTCCCCATTACCCTCCACTTGTTCCGGCTCTTGTGTATGGGAATGATTCATACCTCAACAATCATCCTCATCCACCAAGGTATTTAAAGCATTAAATGAATTTGAAGTAGAAGTAGTAGCATTAGTAGCCTTTGTTACCTTTGGTTTTGCAGGAGCCTTGTCCGTATTTTTAGTAGATTGGACCGGTCGATAAATGAAATTAGACTTAGGCTTTGAACCAACCTGGATTCCTCTAATAGCTTGTGTAGGCTTCTTCAAATTCTGCAATACATCCGAGACAATTTTCTTAGTACATGACAAAAAACATGACAACTTGAGCATCTATGAGGTGTCCACTCGTACTCAACACGAATAGTGTTAGAGAATTTAGGAACAACAACCACAATAGTGTCTTTCAACTCAACATCAACTTGAAGTTTAACCATGGCTCTTGCATAACTTTCCCTACCTCACGAATTAGTGCACATAGCAGCCGTGTAAGAATCCAACATCGAAGGATTACCAAGTTTGGTAGTAATAGCACTCAACCTATCTTCTATAAAAACAATAATGGGAATATCATGGAACTTAACTAAAACTGGGATATTACACACATCCTCCGTCATAATATTCGCATCTGGTGTCCACTTTTTAAGAATCAATGGCACATTGTCAATTAACCATAGACCATTCTCCAACATGGATTCCATCCCGACTTTAGACCGAAACTTGAAGAAAAATATATCTTTAATCATCATGGATTTAACAACACCAAATTTACTCCGTGTATTCTTAACGTAGTTCTCAACAACAGGATAAGCCACGCGTTTTCCCAAAAACCTCGTAAACAGTATTGTTAAGTCGTTCATTCACAACACAGACTGATTCCTTAGAAACGATAACATCTGCACCATTACCGGCCGGAGTAATTAAGGTACAAAAGTTAACAGATTTACAACTAGTATCACCTTTTACCAATGTTGCTAACGAAACAGAAGGAGACGATGCAATACCAGTAGGAGACGACACACTATCAGTAGTACCCGTCTTATTTTGATCAATTTGTGTATGCGTTGCATTACCAGAACCATTAACATTCGAATCAAGTGGCGAATTTGAATCACCACCGTTACCCGCATTCTGATTACCACTCCCGGTTACATTACCAGAATTACTGTTAATACCACTCCCGATTACATTACTAGCAGTCTTACCACCATCTTTTTTCTTATGATTTCCTCCTCCCCCACCCAAACCAAGAAACTCTTTTTTGCATACTTACATTCAACCAGCCACAAAATACAAAACAGTAGAACGATCCAAACACAATCACAAACCAAGAGAAAAGCATAAAACCCTAACTTATTAGGGTTTTAGGCGGCCAATACAGCTTCAGTTATCCACCCTCACACACAAAAAACATCGTTCAGTATTGAATTAATACGCAGATGAAAAGAGCAGAATAGAACCCTAATGAAAAAAACCATCAGAACCTAACCCCAAAAACTCAAAAACGATTAGTGAATTATTGGATTCTTAATAGAATAGGGGTGGGGGAATTACATATATATCCCTAATTTGCAGAGAAATTACATATATATCCAAACTAACTTAATTTTTACATATATATCCCTCATTTTGTTTCAAAATTACGTATATATATATCCCTTTTTTTTAAAATTCTCTAAATTTTCTAAAAAAAATTCACAATATCGTGTATGTTGGTGCATAAAAAAGTTATGAAAGAAGTTTTCTTAAAAGTGGATAGTTTTGCCGAAAAATATTATGAAAAAAACGTTTGTGCATTAAATCTTTTTTTGTGCATCAAAAAATCGTTTTTGTACCCAACTTCTTTTGACTTTTTACATCAAAATTTTATTGCACATCATACTATAACAAGTTAAAAATTTTAGGCATTAATAAATTTTTGTGCATCAAAATTTCGTTTTGTGTGCATTAAAAAAATATAAAAACTCAAAATTAGAAAAACTTCCTTTACAAAAATTTTATTGATTCACAAAATTTTATACTTGTTATATACTATGATGCGCAATAATATTTCGATGAAAAAAATAAAAAGAAGTTTGGTACGAAAACGAATTTTTAATGCACAAAAAAATGATTTAATGCACAAACATTTTTTTAACAATTTGTTTTGGCAAAACTATCCCCTTTTAGAAAAACTTCCTTCACAACTTTTTTATGCACTAACATACACGATCTTGTAGAATTTTTTTAAAATTTTTCACGAATTTTTAAAAAAAGAGGGATATATATGTAATTTTGAAGCAAAAGATGGACATATATGTAATTTTTAAGTTTGTTTGGATATATATGTAATTTCTTTGCAAAATAGGGATATATATGTAATTCTCCCTTTTTTTTGAGACACTATTATTTAGTACACAAGTTAATAGAAATATATAAAAAAATGTTTTTATAATACAATTGGTACCAAGATAATAGAAATATATAAAAAAATGTACACAAGTTATACAAATTATCTATTTTCCTAGAAATTTTGGAAATTTTATTATTTCTAAACTAATTGTGACTAATCAACTGAGTCATTTTTGGTCGTGCTTAATCTCATCGTTGTATACTTGTATATATATTTTCTACCTGTTGACACATAACTTAACCAGATCCAACCCGCGGCCGTTGGTCACCGTGACATGTTAATTTCTCTCGTCTTAACCAAGTCAAGAAACCGCTTTGGGTTTTAGCTTTGTTCGCCATACACTGCTTGCCCATGTCTAGTCTCGTTCCGACTTGTAGCTTCATTCTACAGAAGATAAAAACATAAATTGTTATAATTATCTGCCAAAAACTATGAATTGATATATATATATATAGAGGAAGGTTAAAATAAAAAGACAAATATTCGTGAGAAGGATAAAAAGAAAACTTTTTTTTAAAAAGTTCTCGAAAAATTCTAAAAAAATTACATTAAATCAGGTATGTTGGTGCATAAAACTTTTGTAAAAGAAGTTTTTCTAATTTTGAGTTTTTATACGTTTTTTTAATGCAAAAAAAAGAAATTTTGATGCAAAAATTTTTTTTGATGCAAAAATTTTTCGACTTGTTATAGTTTGATGCGCAATAAAATTTTGATGCAAAAAGTCAAAAGAAGTTGGGTACAAAAACGAATTTTTGATGCACAAAAAACCGATTTAATGCACAACATTTTTTTAATAAAACATTTTCGGCAAAAATATCAACTTTTAGAAAAACTTCATTTACAATTTTTTCATGCACTAACATACACGATCTTGTGGAATTTTTTCAGAATTTTTTGAGAACTTAAAAAAAAAAAATCTTTTTATCCTTCTCACGAATATTTGTCTTTTTATTTGATCTTTATCCTATATATATATACTAGTTGGTTACCCGCGCATAGCGGCGGCAATAAAAAATTTACTAACTTAACTTTTTACGTAATTTTCTACCCGCTTAGTAATTTCGTTTCACAAATGTATGTGTTCGGTGGGGTTTCCCGTAACTTTCCCGCAACACCATATTAACATCATCATTCTCGCATGTAAAAAGAAAACACTCTCTCTGAAAGTATATAGTTTTAACGTATCAAGTTTATATTTAATTAAGATTAAAGTTGTAAAAAAATATAAATCAACATAAAATAAACCTATTAAAATGTAAAAAAAAAAATATAAAAATATATCAAAATGGATGTTGAATTAAAGAGCATAAAATTTTAAAAAATATGATGAAATTAGATCAAAATAAAATTAAATAAATAAAAAAATATTTCAATTTGAAAATAAATGTGATTTTTTAATCAAAAGATGACACATGTCACTTTATGATGGGATTCCCAAAAATGAGATGGATGGTTAAGATTGCACCTCTTTATCTTAATTTTTAATGGGTCCCACATTATAAATGCTTTATATAGTAGTATAATATATATATATATATATAATATATATATAATATATATAATATATGATATATATATTTATATAAAATATATATATATATATATATATTTATCATATGGAAGGGATCAAGTGAAAGAAAAAATAATAAAGAGAAGAATAAGAAGGAATTCTAGCCACACATTTTAAATAGGAAAGAAATTTAAGTCAGTGGTGAAATTCATTTTATAGTGCATCTAGAAATGGTGTGGTTGTGGTTTCTTCTTATCATCTTTATTATAAGTTTTCTTCTTATATATCCTTACTAAATATATATTATATAAATCTATATATATAATATATATATATATATATATATATATATATATATATATATAATAGAAAAAGATCAAATAAAAAGACAAATATCCGTGAGAAAGATAAAAATAAAAAAAATTGAAAAAAAATTGAAAAAAATTCTGAAAAAATTCCACAAGATCGTGTATGTTGGTGCATGAAAAAGTTGTGAAGGAAGTTTTTTTTAAGTGGATAGTTTTCCAAAAAAAATTATGAAAAAACGCTTGTACATTAAATCGCTTTTTTGTGCATCAAAAATTCGTTTTTCTACCCAACTTCTTTTGACTTTTTGGATCAAAATTTTATTGCGCATCAAACTATAACAAGTTGAAAATTTTGAGCATCAAAAAAATTTTGTGCATCAAATTTTCCTTTTTTGTGCATTAAAAAAAAACGTATTAAAACTCAAAAATAAAAAAACTTCCTTCTGGCCCCCCCCCCCCCCCCCCCCCCCCCCCCCCCACCCACAAGTCTGTGGGGGGGGGGGGGGGGGGGGGGGAAGAAAAAAAAAAAATTGGGGTTAAAAAAAAAAAAAAAGAAATATAGGGGATAAAAAAAAGAAATAGGGGATGAATAATTATTTATATGAGGGGTTGTGGGGATTTGGGGGGTTTTGGGGGGTTTTTTTTTTGATGGGTTGATTATATAGTGTGGGGAGTTGTTGGGTTAATATTTTTTTTTGATATTGTTATTTGAATATTTATATTTTTATATAAGATATGTTAACATATAGAGAATATATTTAGGAGAAATTAAAATTTTTTTTTTTTTTTTTTAAAGTTCTCAAAAAATTCTGAAAAAATTCCACAAGATCGTGTATGTTGGTGCATGAAAAAGTTGTAAAGGAAGTTTTTCTAAAAGTGGATAGTTTTGCCGAAAAAATTTATTAAAAAAACGTTTGTGCATTAAATCGGTTTTTTGTGCATCAAAAATTCGTTTTTGTACCCAACTTCTTTTGACTTTTTGCATCAAAATTTTATTGCGCATCAAACTATAACAAGTCGAAAAATTTGTGCATCAAAATTTCTTTTTTTGCGCATTAAAAAAACGTATAAAAACTCAAAATTAGAAAAACTTCTTTTACAAAAGTTTTATGCACCAACATACCTGATTTAATGGAATTTTTTTGGAATTTTTCGAGAACTTTTTAAAAAAAAGTTTTCTTTTTATCCTTCTCACGAATATTTGTCTTTTTATTTTAACCTTCCTCTATATATATATATATATATATATATATATATATATATTAATCGGCATATCGCTAAAATAAAACATACTATAAGACAATCACATGTGCATCTTATGTTATGAATCTAGGATTATAGAAAACAACTCGGCCATATTATAATGTTAATAAAAATCCTAAAGCTGCCTCACTATGTGTGTGAGTTTGGTATCTATCTATATAACCATAGCACAAACATATGACCAACTGTTCAGAACAGTGGCCAAGTTTGACTTGGGCCTTGGGCTCATTTGGCCCGGCCCAATGTTTTTTTTTTTTTTTTTTTTGCTTTGGCCCGGCCCATTTTTTTTTTTTTTTTTTTAGTTTAGTCCAACATCCAGCCCAACTTTTTTTGCCTCTATTTTGGCTCCGGCCCCAATTTTTTTTTATAATGTTTTAATTTTGGTATTTAGTTTTATTTTTTTTTTTTAGTTTAGTCCACATCTAGCCCAACTCTTTTTCTCCTTTTTCCCGCACGGTTACTTTTCATCGGCCCCAAAAAAAAAATCTTTATAATCCCTCCCACCCCCACTTCTTTCGCTAAAAATAAGAAGGAAAAAAAAATTACGAGACGTGCTTTTATTTTTAACTATTTACAACTTTCTAGCGGCCTGGGTCCAAAAACAAAGATATGAGACCGAAAAATAAATCCGCACAAAATACAAATAAGAAAGAAAAAAATGCGCCGAACTATTAAAAATGAGACCGAAAAAATAAACCCAAACAAAAAAAAAGCCCCGCAACAACGCGCGAAAAATTAATGCCCGCAGCAACGCGCGGGTCATTTCTGCTCGTCTATATTACATAGCACAAACATTTGACCACTGTTCATGAACAGTGGCCAAATGTTTACGGTGGCCTTGGCTCATTTGGCCCGGCCAAGTGTTTTTTTTTTTTTTTTTTTTTTTTGACGGCTTTGGCCGGCCAAGTTTTTTTTTTTTGTTTTTTTTAGTTTTATGTACCAACATCCAGCCAACTTTTTTTTTGCCTCTATTTTGGCCCGTGCCCATGTAGTTTTTTTTTTTTTAGTTAGTCCAACATCTCTAGCCCCAACTTTTTATCTCCTTTTCAGCACGGGTACTTTCATCGCCCTAAAAAAAAAAATCTTTATATCCCTCCCACCCCCACTTCTTTTCGCTAAAATAAGAAGGAAAAAATAAAATTACGAGACGTGCTTTTATTTTAACTATTACAAACTTTCTAAGCGTGTCCTGATCCAAAAAAAAATTTATGAAGACCGAAAAAATAAATCCGCACAAAATACAATAGGGAGAAAATAAAAAAAGCCCGAACATTGATAAAATGAGAACTAAAAAATAAACCCAAACAAAAAAAAAGCCCCGCAACAACGCGCGAAACATTAACAGCCCGCAGCAACGCCTTTGGTCATTTCCTGCTCGTATAAAAATAAAAAGAAAACGAAGGTGAGCATATTATAAACTAAAACAATATGAATCTCTATCATTGCTACTCTTTTTCTTTTCTTTTCTGACAAACTATGTGCGATATAAACTAAAACATTAAATATTAAATCAAACATGCATATTGTGAATTCTATTCAGGACTGCTAGCCCGTCCGTGATTTATATACCCTATTACCTCAGATGCATTTTTATTGAAAAAAACAGTCGTCTTTAGTTGCTGTCCTGTAATGTAATGAGTAACAGCATTATTTTATTTTTAATTGTAGCCTAGCGCTTTCAGAGAAATTTCCTCTACAGATATACTACCTTTTTTTCTTCCTATTTCTAGTATATACATGCTAGTATCGTAACAACCGAGACGTTTAACTTTTAGTACTTTTCTTATTGACAACCAAAAAGAATATACAAAACTGGTGGCCCGGCATGGGTAAGCGCTATCATAATGGATAAATTCTAGAAAATTTTTACGACTCAGTAAACAAAGGCGGCTAAATAATACTCACTTCCTTTCTATGTATATATAGTTGCTGAAAGATTGAAGTTTCTCATCATCAGCCATATCAATTGCCAAACTCAAATCATCCATCTCTATTGTTTCTACATAGTGACTTCATTTTCTTAGAAATATGGGCGCTGGTGGCCGTTCGAATCCTTATGAACAAGAGGTTAAGAAATCCGATTTCAAAGCATGAATTAAGAGCCCCACCTCAAAACCACCATTCACATTAGCAATATCAAAAAAGCATACCACCTCATTGTTTCGAAAGATCGTTGATTCGTTCCTTTTCGTATCTTATAGCTGACCTTACCGCAGTTTCAATCTTTTATTATCTCGCCACAACTTATATTCCACAGCTCCCTCACCCTCTTCCTTACCTTGCTTGGCCGGTTTATTGGTTCGTTCAAGGTTGTGTCTTCATGGGTCTTTGGCTTATTGCTCATGAATGTGGTCACCATGCTTTTTGTGATCAAGTATGGTTAGAGGACACTATAGGGTTTATTCTACACTCTTGCCTTATGACCCCTTACTTTTCATGGAAAATAAGCCACCGTAGACACCATGCTAACACTGGTTCTCTAGAGCATGATGAGGTCTATGTGCCAAAGACCAAATCAAAACTTGATCCCTCCGCGTTTTATCTAGACAACCCTGTTGGTCGAACTCTAACACTTCTTGTAAAACTCACTCTTGGATGGTACATTTACTTGACTATCAATGCTGCCGGAAGACCTTATGATAAATTCGCCAGCCACTATGATCCTAGGAGCCCGATTTTCTCAGATAACGAACGAGTCCTCATTCTCATGTCTGATATTGGACTTCTAAGTTTTTCTTACTTCTTGTACAGAGTCGCAATGATTCAGGGGTTTGCTTGGGTCTTTTGTGTATACGGAGGTGCATTGATGGTCATGAATGCATTTCTTGTGACTATCACGTACCTTCATCATACTCACGCTTCTTTGCCCCACTATGACGACTCTGAATGGAACTGGATGAAAGGGGCATTCTCGACCGTTGATAGGGATTATGGAATTTTAAACAAGGTGTTCCATAATATTACTGACACGCATGTGCTACACCATTTGTTCTCTTACATCCCTCATTATCATGCTATGGAAGCTACTAAAGCAATCAGGCCGGTGTTGGGTGAGTTTTATCAAAGTGACAGCACTCCATATTTCGTGGCGTTGTGGAGAGAATCCAAGAACTGTCTGTTTATTGAGCCTGATGAGAGTGATGAGAAGAACAAAGGTATCTACTGGTACAGAAGTAAGTACGACTAAACATGAGAGCAAATAAGTGAAAACGGATAACTATATATTATCCTAATCAAGTTAGATGTTGAAGAATTTTTAAACCTTAATTCCTCTTGTTACAATGATGTAATTCCTACAAATTATGGCGTTCTTCAGTTGAAATAGTATCGTGAAATGTCGTGTTATGTATCTGCTAGAATGTTCATTTTCGAATTCCATAAAACTTCTACAATTGGAATACAAGTTTTCAGATTTCATAACCATTAGGTTCAGTCGTCTAAAATAAACACGGCCGTCTTTAGGGGAGTGAGGGAGGTGCCATTGCACAGGGCCACCGCTTGACGAGGGCCACAAAATTTTATGCACTTGTATTATATATATACACAATATGATGCTAGAGTTAAATTAATTCATACACTACCGATGCATATTTATTTTGTGTGTGTGTTCAAGGGTCTTTTTGTGGTGATGGCACGAGGCCACCGAAATCCATGAGACGGCCTTGAAAATAAACCCCCCTCTAAACAGGCGTCGCAATCTCATACCTTTCCGTCAACAATAATACTTCATAAATACAAATAATATCGTAACATTCTGCATTCATTCTTCCTAACACCCACATGAACCAAATATGTTTGAGCTTAGTAACTTTTTAATGATAACCTTAGTACTATTAGTACTGTGTTTAGCGAACTCGATTATAAAAAGTAAAAGAAAAAAAATCACTAGGGATGTTTTCCAATTCCAAATAAAAGTTATGAAGATTGTTGCTGAAACACTTCAAATTCTATTTATTATGGAAGCGTGATCAAACAATGTGAGTGGGACATGGAGTGTATTAGCCGGGTATGGTAGTGCTATAGACCGCATATATTGCGCACCGGTGCTGCCATATTGACGGGGATTGTTGTCATTTTCGAATGTTTGGGTGTTGAACAACAAGAAAAGTATTCGTCGAATTCAAAACACTACAAAATAAAAGCCATTTAGTGACTAAAATATTTTGCTTACTAATGAGGTAAAAAGTTACTAAATCATATTTGTAAGTTTTGGTGACTTTTTTTTAAAAATGAAGATAAAAGTAGGGAAAAGATTGTAAGTTTTGCTTACTTTTTAAAAAAAATAAAAGTAGAGAAAAGATTGTAATTTTTGCTTACTCTTTTTTACAAATAAAGATAAAAGTAAGAAAAAGATCGTAAATTTTGCTTATTTTTTTTAAAAATAAAAATAAAAGTAGGAAAAAGATTATACAAGTTTTGCTGACTCTTTTAAAAAAATTAAAGATAAAAGTAAAGAAAAGATTATTTTTTTTTTTAAAAAGTCGGGGTATAGGTGAATCTCACGTGACATTCTATCTCATTCTATTTCTAAGTTCTAACCGTCATTTACCCAGAAAAAGTGATCATTCCAATTCTTGACAGAATCTAAGTTCTTAGAATAGCAAGCACGGACGTTTGGACGTTTGGTAAACCCAAACCAACCATTCTTATAATTGTGTGTATAAAAATACCGGAACAGACCAACGCTAGGATCAATATTGCAAACGCGGCACATGATTTCAAAATGAGAAACCTTGGCAGATCCAAATACAGACAATTGGGAAAACGAAATGCGGAAGTGAGTGAGAACAGACACGAAGAAGGTAGAAAATGAGATACGATAGTTGGCATAGTCGAAGAATCGGGTATACATTCCAACTTTACCAGCTGGTCTTTCATGCAGTTAAAGTGTTTCTCCCTTTGTTTTGATTTTGTGCTGTTATACTTTCATGTGCAGTTAAAGTGTTTGATAAAATGCCTAAATGAAGTTTATTAGTTTAACTAGTTGCAACTTACAATTCTGTTATCGCAAGCTCACATTTTTCTGCGAAACACAACAATTGTACGATTTTTCACTTCCATACCATATCATGATAATAGGAATCTTACTTGTCGATGAGTTAGTTGACGAAAAGTTCATAAGCATACATAGTTTATCTAGCTAATTAAGAAGATAAAAACGAGACTCGAACATGAATTTATGGTGGTTCGACTATTGATAGTGGTCATTTGGTTTAGAATCATCGGTTTATGTTGGTTTTTTATTATGTGGGATTAGCATTTTATAACCGTTTACTTTCCTGTTCCATTCAGGATCTACTCCTTGATCCAACTTTTGTGAACCGTATATGCATAAAAAGGCGTAGAGTTTGTGGCGAGATGGTCCATTATGCAATTTTTTAAAACTAATCGGTACGTGCGCTTTCTATGGAATCTGATAATCGTGAGTAGATGCTAGCTAGCAAATCATGTTGTTGCCCTGACATCACCTACTAATATGTACATTTCCATGCAGATCGATCCTAATATTAGTGGTGTAAGAGGAAGATAAAGATGTGTATTCTCATTCTTAGGTGATGTAATTACATCAATGTACTTACTTTGTGTGTAATAGGCTTGAACCCGAGCTCATGTTGAGGTAAACTTTCTAAAATCAATCCATTTCTCTAAGTGAGGTCATTGTATGGAAGAAAGTAAATCTCGATATTGACTTGTGGTTCTTTTATGTATGCTTGTAATTGTAACAGCCAACATCATTTTCAGAAAGGCCAACACATTAGCTAAGAAATCGTTGATAAGGTATGTTTCAGTGATGTTACTATATTCTACACCAGAACTTTGATGAAGTTCTTATCATGTTGAGCTCATGTGCAGTGTTACTTTAGGGAATACACCACTTGTTTTGCAGCATCATAAGATAGACAATGGCAAAGAATATGCAGAGTTTCTCTACGTTCCATCAAAGGGTAACCTCATTGACTAAGGAAACCTAGAGGTATATTTATTTTTGCTCATTAACTTCGTTTTGGTTAATACTTCTAAAAGGGATCATTCGGGTGTTGATTCATTTCCACTGTTCAATGTCTCTTTAAATCTTCTAATGACCTTTTCTAAATCTCGATAATCTTCGTTTTTTTATTTTCAGCAAATGCACAACTTCTATACTGTAACGGTATAATTAAGATTTAATCACCCTTGATATTATATAGTTATATTCTCTTTTGGAATCAACTAAGATTATTTTTATTTTATTCTTGCAGGTGTATGACAAGGAAGCTGAAGTTGTGTGCATGTACAAAACAGTATTGGGAAGTGAAGAATTCCATAAGGTAGACAGAAATATAAAATATTGTTAAATGCATAATATATTTGTGGGGATTATATATGGTCATATTTAGGTTTGTTATTTCAGGGTACTCATTTGTACTTCCAAAGGCACGAAGGGCAAGCTGTAACGTGCGAATATTTTTTTGCTGCTATGTGAGATGCTAACGATGCAGATTTTGCTAATTTCATATTCTGGTATGTGACCCACTTTCTTAATTTTGAAATACGCTGTGGGACTGATTAGTTGACTAGTGACTTCAATTTAACTCATTATTATTGGGTGAAAATATAAATGAACTTATTATATTTTCCTATATACCTATAAATCTAATTTAAATAAGTTGCGCTATTGTTGGTTCATTTTACCCATGTGTCGATTTGGGATATGCTTATTTCTTACTGTTCAAATGGTTTGCATCCGCCCACAATCATGGTGGAGGAGAAATTGCTTATCTTAGTTAAGTGTTTTTTCTTTCGGTTAGTAGAAGTTGCTTTTTGGGGAAAAAAGCTCTGTAATAACTTAGGAGAGAAACATAGCATGCAAGCTCTGTATATTATTAAATGTGTACATAATAGTTTTATACCAAATGTCTCTACCTACTATTGATTTATCTTAGGGCATGCTATCTAATCATCATTGCAGCAAGTGAGTAAAGTACTTTTATACAGAGTTTCTATATATATAAAACAGGGGCGTGAACCTAATAATCTACGCATGTATCTTGATGATTTTGTAAGAATGTTATACTCCATGTATCATATCTGCTTGATCTTATCTGCACACGTTTAGTTTACTGTTAAAAAACATGTAACAAAATTTTTATGTTTACCAATCAGGTGTGCAGAGGTTGGTAAAACAGCCAGCGGGGTTGAAATTTGACACGACCTGTATACATGTTTCTTATAAGTCTTTTCAGCCACATTATAAGGTGACAAAGTTGGGAGGTGACGAATGGTGTCTTTACTTTTACAGAAACCGTGAAGTACATATTTGGGAGGTGACAAAGTTGACACCAGTAAGTTACTAGTCATTTAACTCCCAACGCAATGTGTACATTTTATGGGAATATAAGTGTATGATTTGTGCTAGAACTATTGGAGTCTAATATATTAGGTTGCTATGAGGAACTGTTTATATTGCAGGTTAGAACAACATGATCTATATGGGGTATCAAGCTTACGTGTATTTGTGACTTATTAGAACGTCAAAGGTATGTTAATTGCTGACGATATGTGTTTGTCTAAGTATGTGTATGATATTGCCGACGAGCTGCACCACACGATTATAACATAACCAATAGTTAACAGTCTCATTTGATATGATTTTCAGCAAAAGGAAGATCCTGATTATTAGTGATGCATTTTTGGTGAGTAATGTGGACATCTTATCGATATTCTCTACGCTCAATATCCAACATGACATCTCTTGAAATGGTAAGTTCTATATTTTTGACTATTGGATCATAACTTTTTGGTTTTCCATGTTCAAGTTTTGTTATGGTTATGGACAATTTTCGGTGGCATTTGACTACTTAAAGCTCTATTTAGGAGTTGTGTTTTTCACTTGTCAATGTTCGCATGATGATTACCTTATTAGCAACATTTGATAAGCCTTAGACCTATATCTTTACCATTAATTAATTCCTTATATATATATATTCAGGAGGGACGGTCTATTTGCTTGTCTAAACCTATATAACGGGCTATTCGCTCATCTATATAGCTTACTGATGGTTCAACTTTGCTGTTATTTCAGATTTAATTCGTTATCTTTGTTTTAGTAATAGAGATCAAATAGGATATGTGTTATTCTCTCTTTTGAATACAGTGAAGCAATGACACAAGTTAGAAGCTGAGAAACACAAAACTACTGTGATGAAATATCGAGATCATCGATTAGTGTAGT
>BQNB010071878.1:13198-24130 GCA_026074375.1 Tanacetum coccineum
ATCCAACGGTCACTGGCGGCGGTCCCAGCGGTCCCAGATATATCTAGGGGCCGCCAGGCCTATAAGGGGGCCGCCTAGTAGACCACACTCCCTTTTTTTGTCTTTTTGTGAGGAAGGTTGTATCTGGTATAAAAGCTTCCGTTTTAGGGGGAAATTTGAATTTTACATTTTAAGTTTTTAATAAAACTTTTCTTTTAATTAGAAAATATTTTGTATAATTAATTTTGTGAAATTCTTTTATAAAAATGTAATGGATAAAAGAAAAATAGTTTCTTGATCACTAATCATGCTTAATGATTTGTTTGTTCATACCTTAAGTGATTACTAATCTTAGAAATAGAATTTTACGATTAATAATTTGTAAACGTTTAATTTTATCATAAACGATTTTACATTTTGTTATTATCAAAACGTTGAGAGGTCAAAAAATATAAATAATGTTTTTAGACATTATTTGTATTAACAAAGTGGTCTAATCGCTACCTAGGCAACACGTAAACAAGAAATGATAACCGAAAACACTTGTGTCCAAAGTTTAAAAACAAGCAATGTTTCTCACCCCAAAGTTGTAAAGCATTTATTCAAAATGAGTAAAAAGTGGGGCTATGAACTCACCTTAGAGCGATGAGCAAGTGGAAACCTAATTTTAGGCTTCATAGATTGTTTTTCCCATCTAGGATATAATAACATTGAATGATATGAAGCACAGCGGAATAACAAATAAGAACATCAATGTTATCACAAGGTTTTCTTTATTCATACTAATAATAAACTATAAACTAACTAATAAGCTAACTATTAGCCTCTCATTGGAGAGATCTAACTATGATGGATATCTCAAACAGACGCCTCTAATACCCTTTATATAGAGGGTTTACAAGAAAACCTAGCTTACAAAGAAAGCTAACTTAATATTTCACATTAAGTCCTTGTTGTTTCATCTTTCTTCAATTTTGCATATTTAGTTTTGTAATCATCAAATTTCAGATCCCAACAATCTTCCCCTATTTGATATTACAAAAAAATCTTCATGTATGAAACTATCTTTAATTCTTCCCCTTGACTTAAGATCTTCTTGAACATGTCACCCCACATAATAAGATGCAAATCATATCTCTATAGTCTTCTTCCCTTTTTGTAATCATCCAATAGGGGTCTTCTTGTAGATATGCAACTTGTAAACACTTCCCCTTCCATGGTGCATGTAGATGGTTAAACATTTAATCAATAAGCTTCCCCTGAAACCAATATGTTTATCATCTCTTGAATCTCAAACTTAGTAGGCTCCAAGTAGTGATTACTGAAGAAGAAAATAGAGTATAACGAATTTGTTGAAGAAGTTGAATCTCCCAAACTTGTATTTTATGTCTTGTTTATCCACGTGACGTCGAAACTTATACCTGTGCTGCCCAAGTATAAATAGACCTATGTCTCTTCTCTTGACAAAATCCTCATCTTCTATGAGACACCAGACCAAAGTGATAGCAAATGTGAGCATTGAGCATCATAAGAAAAATCACACACCTTTGCTAGATTTTGACAAGTCTTCGTCACACCATTTAAGCACGAACAAGTTATCTTGAAAGCCAACCACAACTTTAAGATATGATAAGACTACGCACATGTGAAACCCAACTATAACATCAAATAAGCAATAATTAACTTTCTTTGTAATAATCCCAAAAATGTGTTATATGATATTTCATGGACCAAAGGATCTTTTGGGACCCATGTTTGGCTCCTATTCCTTTATAAATTTCATTGTTGGGAAAAAAAGAAAAGGACGATGATGGATATAGCCGAAGAAACATGGTTGAGGTGGCTATTGTAATTAAAATTGTGAAAAATCTCTATAAAGGTGTGCATATTGATTATGTCATTTCTAAATTTAGAATCGTATCGTTGTGGTCAATGTTTACTTGACCTTTTCTATCACGTCTACAGCATGGCAGGACTCGCAGAAGAAGCTTACAATCGGTGTTGTATCTTCCTATGCTGCCCAAGTCAATTCGATTCAAGAAAACACTTGCACACAAGTATGAGCAACTTGATGGATTTTCTGTGAATGTTGAGATCAGTTGACGGGTTTTCCAGGTGTGGAGAGAAAAAAGATTTATTTATTTTGTCAAACTGTTTAAGATCTTAATATCCATGGTCTCTTTTGTTCATATCTAGTCCTAAAGGATAATGTTGCAATGAACAAATGCGCACGGTATGTTGTCAATCTCACTTTATTTGACAATTCAATCTTTTATAATACTTTCTAATTATAAGAAGTATAATATTGCCTTCTATTATGGTGTTTTGTAGACACTGCCTTTGGATATTAGGGAATGAAAGAACCCTAACTAATAGTGAGTCCGTATGGAAAGATTTAGTCTCTGATGCAAGGAATCGACATTGTTTCTTTGATGCTGAGGCTGATGAATGCTTGAAGATGATGATAATAGGAACAAAGAAAGAGTTAGAACAACTTGATGACTTGGTTAACAGAAATGTGTACTCTTTGAACATGCAAAATGGAAGGTGTGTGATTGTATTGTCACCAAATTATATCATTATGCAGTATCTTGTATTGTTCTTCATGTTTTGTTCAACTTCTAGTTATCGGGTGCTCTTCAAGTGACGTCTTCCAAAGGATCGCTTGGAAAGTTTCGACTCGTCTCCGCTTGAAGGAAGCAGGTTATAAACCTTTTACTGAAACTCTCTAATGGTTGGCGGCCCAAGAACAGAAGTGTAGACTTGTCCTGTGAAAATTCTTCACAAATCTTGAAACAATTTAAGGTTGAAGGAATCTATGTGATTTGCACTATTGACATCATCAAGGAAGTCAATTATACACAAGTGTTGAAGGTTTGGAATATATTACCCTTAGAGGAGATTCTAGAACTCACAAAACAACTTGGGAGAATATTTTTTGCTTACTCAGATGATTATATTTATCGGTACACTAAAAAATGTTTTGAGGGGTATGTTCATTTATTGCCTAGTAAACTTAAATTCTTAAAGTAGTGATTATATATGCTAATTCAATTTTCTTTATTTTATTCAGGTACTTGGAAGTTTATAGGAGTTGGCCCGCATCCCAAAATATTATCCAATTTTGATATTTAAGTGACTGTGAAGACCAAAGTGAAGTGAGTGTGAATCCTGGTAATGCTAGAAATTATGTTGAAAACTCAAAAGTCAGTGAAAGCCTATTGCGTATGAAGTTCTACTCATTGTCATGTGTGGCCGTGAGCCATTTGCTTTTCGATGATGAAGTTAATCTACCCATGCAAGTCACAGATGAACAAATGGACATAATTTTATCTGGCAAGAGTTCATTTATAATTGAGCGATCAGGAACTGGGAAAACCACCATTCTGACCATGAAGTTGTTCCAACACGAATAAAATTTTCGCATAGCTTCTAATGGGATTTATGAAGCAGAAAGTAGCCGTATTAGCAAACTGAGTGTTCTTCGCCAGCTTTTTGTGACAGTCAGCCCAAAATTATGTTATGATGTGAAACAAAATGTTTCCCATCTAACAAGGTGTGTAAGTTCTCATCCTTTTTATCATTTTTTGCCTTCTATGTGGTCTTGTTCTGACTTTAAGAATTAATGTATTTAACAGTAGTTCATCAAGAGAGATCAATCTTAATAATACAAATGTTATTCCATCAGAATTCAACGATGTTCCTTGATGACATCAAATAACGTCTACTTTATAACATCATTTATCCCATGTATATTACCCATTTTGTATAATTATTGCAAAGAATTGTTACTTAATCGTTTGTATTTGAGAATTGCAGTAATTATGGAGTACTTGGTAAAGTAATGCTAAAAGGCATGCATTTTGGAGCATAAACGAAGAGTTTGAGAAAGTCTACTGATCTGACAGCAAATACGCCGTATTATTCTAGACCTATACGACGTATCCAAGACTTTGACGAATCAAATGGTCCATTGCCTGAATTTGAAGGAAATATGCCATTACCACACTTTTAGTATTTACGTCGTATATTATACTTTGGTTTTCAAATATCAAGGAAAAGACCACTTTCAGCAATACTCAGTACCTTAAGATGTACAATACACCGTACCCTAAGGAACCCTTTATGCGGTACCCATATGCCAACGATGCACATTCCCAATTGGTCTGATAAGCAAGTTCCCAATAGGTCCGATTACGCCGTATCCGGAATGTTTGGTTACGCTGTATCTATATCAGCTTTAATAAAAATTCTTAGACTATTTTATTCTTAAGTGCCTTCGCCATAGTCATCAAATACGCGTATGAGCTTCCTAATACGCTATATCGAACCGGACTTACCAGTCCCTTATATACAGACGACCCTAAACTCAATTTTAATCATGAAATCCCTAAACCACCAAGTCAACCAAGAGATGAATAAAGGAGCCTAGAAGGTCAGAAAAGAGCCTCAAGATAATAGGAAAACTCTTGGAATCTTTGCGCAACCGAATACACGTTCGATTAAGGTTTCTTTATTTTAATCGTTCATATATAAAACCGTGTGTATTTTTACAATGACTATCGGCTGATACCTTTAGGTATTAGCAATATTTATGAAGATCTAATGTTTTGTTTGTTTATCTTGATTGCTTAATTTATCATGGATTATTGTTTATGTTTATCAATTTATATTCGTTTGTGTGCTTAAGTATGGTCTATCATTCAACTAGGTCTAGTACTACATATTTAAGGCACTGCAACTTCGGTGTTGTTTGAGCGTAGGCTTAGAGTCTGGGATAGCTCTCTATATTGCAATTTATATATCTAGAATCATAGGATCACAGATATTGACCTATCTTTGCCTTTAGATTAGTGATCTTAGTTGAGCTATAAGGTGACCTTGGTATCACCGAGTACATTCTTATTCCATTGGTAAGGACTCGGATAGTGGACTACTAGTATATAAATCATCGTTTATGACTGTAAGTGGTAAAATTCAATGAGCTAGGGTTTAGTCAAGAGTTCCATACTTAGTTCCTAAGATAGATTATAATCAATATAAGGAAGATTTTATCCGGATTGCGTCTAATTGTGACTGAATTAGCGGGTCTTAGGTCTTCGGAAGAAGACGCCTAAGTGCTAGGAATGATATACCTTTGAAGATAAGACAATCATTACACTAAATAAACAAACCTGTGTTTTATCGGATTATTCATGGTTGATACGTTTTCCTTACATTAGTTCTTGACCGTTCTCTATCATTTGTTTATCTTCTTGTGTATGTTTATTGCTTTACTTGTCATCAAAACCTTAGGTTAGATACACAAAACCAGGACAGTCATCTCAGCTAAAACCCCCCCAACTTTTGTATTAGTTTGATGGTTTAACTTATATAACTAAAATACTAATAGAATTAGGAATTAACGCTCTCGCTCTTAGTGATCGACACCCTACTTTTCATGAGACTCCCATTAACCAGGGTCATCTGCTATTAATGTGTTTTGTTTTTAGGTATAGTCGGATATAAATATAAATAGTAAAACTTGATACATAAATAACACCTACACAACGACACATCAAGTTTTTGGCGCCATTATCGGGGAGTGAAGTTGTTTAATGCTTATTTATTAGTGTTTTAGTTTAGTTTAGTTTAGATTAATTTGCATATTTGTGTGTTTGTTTTGTGTGTTTAATTTTTTGCATTGTATATTTTTGCATATTGTGTGTTTGTATGTTTTCTGCATTATTCAAAGTACGATGTAAATTTTTTTTCAACCAATACGACGTATTCAATTTATTAGATACGGCGTATAAACTTTTTTTTAAACCAATAAAGGTATCGACTCGCATCATCAATACGTGTATTCAGTTTCTTGATGAAAGCCGTAATTAAGCTTTTTGACAGTTTTTTTCTAGCAATATTTTATTATAGAGTTAAAATGGACAACCCTAACATTACTATGGAGGAGTATATCAGGCTTGAGGAAGAAAAAGCTCGTAGGCGTGGTAAGGTGTATAACTGGGAAACTGCTACGTATGGTAAGAACTAGGATAATGAAGACATTCACGACCTCGGATCTGTTGAAACTGAATTCCCAGCTATTAGTTCTTTAACGGACACGTTAAAATACTAAAGCATCTTCTCTCTCGTGTGAGCCTATGTATGTTCTCTTAACAACGATTGAAATAGACTTTAGATTTTGTTTGGACGAATCATGACGATGTAGATTGCATAATAGTAAATTTTCGACAAAATATTCTTTTTCTTACAGAATAATTTAATATTGGAAAAATTTAAAAAACGGATTCAGAAAATGATAATGATAAAGTCAATATGCCTTTGCTTCCATCACCCAAGCCTACGGTCAGTTATTTTGATGATTTAGACTTCTTTAAAGATTTCAAGAATGAATTTCAACCATTGTTTTTACAATGATGCTCAAACGTCCAAATCATATTTTATTAACTAAACCGATTTAAACCCCAACATATTGATGAATTTAATTTGAAAAGATGAAAATATCATTGTCGAATATGAATTGAAGAGGAAACAAAACATTTTAAACTTAATTGATCTTTTTCCTTTTAACGTAATTTTATCCTTATGAATAAAAAACGGAATACCGCAAATGTAATGATTAAGTCAGATATTTTGAACAGACTCTTCGGGGGATTTATCTGTCAAACCGTTTTACTGATGTAAATAAAGTACTGATGTTGGCTTGGTGCCTATGACATGGGGTCAAATTAAGGCTTTTAGAAACAAGTCATGATACCATCTAATAAAAATTTTAAAAACTATAAACTTTTATCAAGGGATTAAATTTTAATATCATGACTTGGATCATCTTAACAAAGGGATATGCCATTCATTTTTCTAATCAAAATAAATTTTGTATGTGACCATTTGGCATCCCGTTTGACCCAAATCGATTTGGAGGTAGAGCCATTTAAGTTATCAGAAATCAAACAATATGAATACAGTTTGTTTCAACACATTAGACATACCATAATAATGTGGTATTCTATGAGTATTGGAATTGTAAGATTACATCAGAATTCCTTAGATAACTTAATTCTCTTTGGATCATGTACTTGTTAATTGGGTTGAACCAAATTGAATACAAAGTATATTAAAACCAAGTGCATGCTATAACGTATGTTTCTTTGAATAGTAAAATAAATCTATGTTCATATGTTTCAAGAAAACATAACATGTCATGTATACGTTACGAGTCTTTGAATAATTCAAGGACTTTATTGTTCACGTGTTAATCAAAAAGACATAACAATCTTATTACTTACTTTATGTTACGAGTCATTGATAAATTCAAGGATTTTATAATTATGTCTTAACAAGAACATAAATATTCTAACTAAAGTAATTATGAACGCAAACTCTTGAGTTCAATAGTAATTTCAAGTTAATTTCATACTGCATAATTATGAGAAGAGATAGGAGTAAGTCTCACTCTTCTAATCAGGAAAAGAGACTATGTTTGTCTTCTAAGAAAAACAAACTTTCGTTTACGAATTATGTTGCAATAACACAATTAATCAGAACATAGAAAGTTCAATTTTAGTATTTCTAATAATTAAATTCTTAAAAGAATTAACTACCCAATTAATTATTAATTAAGGACTAAGATCATACTTGACCTCCCAACATTAGGTCCAGAGGTCTGCCCAGTGTAGTAATATGTAGGCATGAGGTAAGCGTCGAAGTTAAATTGCATTATTGCAACTCTTAGATTATGAAGACCAGACTATACTTTTGTAATCATATAATAATGTAATGAGCACGTTTCGTTCTCTTCTTTTGCCTCATGGTCCAAAAGGTCTGATCAGGTAACCGGAATTTAAGTTCCACCAAGGTCAGAGGAACTATGCAAAATAATAGTTAGAGGTTTATTAGTCGATACCAAAATTTGCATATGGGTTGGAATGACCCTAAGGTGTGACCAAAGAGGCCAAGCCAAATGCACGTGTTCTTGGCTATTTCTTGGCTGGCTGGCATTAACTTAAAATTTACATAGGGGTATTCATATAGTCGACATTGTAAGTAGTAATTCCATTGGTTATCGGTAACTCCCCATTCGAAACACCAATAGAAGCGATGAACCACGTAGCAGCGTGGAAGCATATTAAAAACCTGAAATTCTTTATTGGAATGCCGGCCTTAAACTTTTTCTTATAGTTTATTCTAGTGGATGAGCCGTACTTCCCAATAATTCGTAATGTCCAGTTTTTAATTAACCAAGAAATCAAGTTTCATAGTTTAGAGTCTTATTAATTTTCTCCAAAAAAGTTTCCCACGTAAACAAATAGCATGTTACAATGAACATGTATTAGGCGTGTAATTAATATACCGGTTTAATATCATCTTTCTCTTTAAGTATTAGTCTGTAATGCATACATATTAGGCGTGTAAGCAAGTAATCAAGTAAAAATAAGCACATTAAAAAGACTAAAACATGCATACATATTAGGCTTCTTTTACTGTATAGCATGTTTTGGTGGAAACCAATTTCAATCTTTGGTTGCGGTGGCCAAATATAAGTAAACGCGGTGAGAGTGTAAAGAAGATCCCACACCTGATTTGCAGCCTTGATTATTCGAACTCGTAAACGCGGGACAATGTTGAGCTTGTGTCTTTAGACAGAAGACGTTTTAACTGCAACCATAGATGAAATAAACAGCTCTTTAGGTATCTTCTAAAGTAAGAAGCCGCAAACATATATTTACCTAAAGAACAAAAAGTACCTCAATGTTTCGGATAAGTAGGAGGGTGGCTAGAGAGTCGGTATGCATAACTGAGTCTTCCACATATTCATTTGCAAAAATTAGAATCTATGCTTTCAGACATAGTAATCAGACACTTCAAGTTATCTTAATATGTAGCATAATAATGGCACTTAATTAATAATCGTATGTATTCACCTAAAAGGCTTCTACCATATAAAATTAGTAATCAATATTAAGTTTCATACTATGTTATAAACTTTAGAACATGTCTCACCTCTGCCTTTGTTGCAACTTTAGGTTTTTTGCCTTCAAAGCTTTTGCCTCAGGAACACTTCCTGTTTAAACATATTAGATACATATATATACCTAGTTAACCTCTAAATTTTGTTTAAGAATTTTTAAATTTTTTTTACTGGAAAAAAAGAAGAAAGTGAACAATTTAAATAGAACTTTGTAAGAACAAATCAGTTGCAGTATTTAGGTTATATATTGTTCTTAAATTGGGTCAATTGGAATCCAACCACTCTTCGAAAACACTCGTTAACTCCCTCTATTGTTGCATCAAACATACACTGGATTAATTGTCGTTAATTCGTTTCCTGAATTTAGTCCCCAAAATTTTTAGTGCCTTTAAGGATTCATTAATAGATAAAAAGTTTATAAAAAAGGACCTATATCTTACAGCCAAATTTATATTTTCCAGTTTCCACCAACGATCCTATACTCATTATGACCTTTTTCAACGGCATAGAAGTGTATCAGTATAAACCCAAAAATTAAAACAAACATATATAAACTTACAGTACATCTAAGAACCAATACATAATAAAAAAACGAATTTTTTTTAAAGAAAATTAAAAATTAATAAAGGAAAGATTCAAACATACTTTTTTGGAAGATCAACATCGTAACCTTCGTAGTAATTTACCTTTTGCCGTTTTTTTTTTTGAACAACACTTTATTAAAAAACTAACAAGAAGCTAGAATATCCGCCTTAGAAGGAGAAACCACACCAAAGACACACTTATTACGATAAGCCCAAATTAGCCACCACAACCCAAAACACACCCCTTCTAACAACCTTTTATGCTTGATAGGAATCCGAAGATTTACGATCCAAGAAACCCATTCATCGAACGTATGCACTTCTATGAAATCCACCTCCCACCAACGGCAAATCTTGCGAAAATTATCTTTCGCAACAAGGCAATCAAAAAATAAATGACTTGACGATTCCGTGACGCTACCACAAACGGGACAAAGAATAGACGGAATATCTATACCTCTCCGGGATATATTAAGACGGGTAGGCAAACAATCCATTCTCACCTTCCACCCATGAATGTTAACCTTGATTGGCACCGCTTTTATCCATCAAGTTTGAGTAGACACTTCCGGAAACCTGTTATCATCAATAACCTTTCTAGCCGAAGCTACCGAGAACTCACCTTTTGCCGTTTCTTCTACCACCGCCGAATGGTTTTCCCACCATTAATTGAAGCATTATAAGTTTGATATTTGTATTATGTTGGTGAGAAAGAGGAAGAAGATGAATCAGGTGATGGTTAATTGATATAAACAAAAAGATTGAGCAACTACAACCTGATAAACAAAATCTTCTTGAATGTTCTGGGTTTAATAAATGGGCCCAAAATTAAGCTCGAGCTCGTTCAAGCTCGGCTCGTCATGAGCTTTCATTGAGCCAATTTCAAATGTTTATAAGTCTATTTGTGATTTTGTGCTTTTAGTTGAGTCACAATCATTTGTGGTTAATTAAAAGCCCATAGAGATACTTCCGGTAATCCAGTTAATTATTTTCAGTTTCCCACTGAGGCCTGAGCCAATAGGCTTTATACTGATGCTCCTCTTAAGTCTTAACTCATCACTGCCCACATTTGGGCTTCGGCCCATTACCAAAAGCTCCATATAGGCATATATTACCAAAAAAAAATTTAATCTTTAATAGTTTGATAGTACTAGTTAGGCGCGTTGCAGCGGGACTATTTTTATTTGCTTTTCGAGGATAATTAATAGTTGAATCATCGAGCATTAGTAAATGAAGACGTACTCGATTCGTGCTGAGATTCCTGGTAAACGTTAAGACGTTAACGTAACAACAAAATTGTAAATAGAAAATCTTCATTAATTTTTTTTCTAAAATAAAGTTTAGCGTATTTTTTAAAATTATTATGTAGGTTAGGGTGTGTTTTGAAAGTTTTTAAAAAAA
>BQNB010071879.1:0-12500 GCA_026074375.1 Tanacetum coccineum
TTAGAAAAGAGTAAGTTGTTTTCATTCTAAATCTTTTCCTTTTTCCAAAATTCTCTCATCTCTCTCTCTCTCTTCTTTCTCTCTCTAAAACAACTCACCTCCTTTCTCTTTTCTAGATCAAATTCGTGTATGATATATGTTATGAAGTGATTACGGGATCCTACAGGAAGGGTTTGCATTATTTCTTTGGTAGAATCCTGGAGTTGCTGCTCTATATTGTCCTCATTGTGGTAATGGTACACCAAACTAAGTGTAATATGCTTCTTTAAGGGTTTTTCCTTCTTCTTTAAGTGGACAGTCTTTGGTGTAGTGGGGTCCTTTATATAGCTCACATCCCACCTGAGCAGCATATACCTTTTCATTAACCTTCTTGATTTCTCTTCCAAGATTATTAAGTTGTGCTTGGATGGCAGCTAATCCATCAGAAGTTTTAGTACTTCTTATCTTAGATGTTCCATTGTACGATTTTTGAGAATATTTAGCCATCTCTTGGATGGCTATTTTTGCATCGGTAGCTATCTTGGTTGGTATGGCACCTTTGGAATCAATAATTTGTCTAGTAAGAACTTCCAATCCATTATAAAACAAGATCACCTCCTGCATATCTGTTAAGTAGTGTTGAGGGCATTTCATCAATAGTTCTTTGAATCTTTCTCATGCTTAGTAAATAGTTTCATTAGGTTCTTGCTGAAAGTTATTGATCTGCTCCATTTCTTAGTAGTTCAGGCAGGTGGACAATACTTTCTTAGAAATTTCGTCTTTAGATCTTCCCAAGTTGTAATTGAACCAGATGGTTTGTTTCTTAGCCAACGACTCGCGGCTCTAGTGAGGGACATAGGGAAAGCTCGAAGCATTATTTGGTCTTGAGTTATATTAGGGATATGGAATAAACCGACAATCTCAAGAACTTTTTCAATATGCTAGTTCTCATCTTCATGATCTGAACTGCTAAAGGTGTTGTCACGTAGTTCTTTGAGAAATTGCTTTTAGTTCAAAGTGATCTTTGGCATCGATTTTAGGCCAAGTAACACCTGATCCATAGTCACCTCGGGTCTTGCACATGTACTCTTCCATGGTTTCTGTCATTGTTCCTGTAACTTCTTCCTCGGAATGTTCTTCTAGATCAGAAAATAGACCGAATTCAGGTGAACTCGATTCGTTAAGACTTGGTGTCTTGAAAAGCTTCCTAGATAAGAGAAATTCTCGTTCTAGATTTTTGAAAGGTGTAAATATTTCCTTTGTTGAACTCCTTGTCATGCACTACCTGAAACAGAGGATAAACAATCAGTAGGATAGGCTCGGAAGAAAGAAAATACATAATATCAAGCTCGGAAATCAAATACGAAGAATCTGTTTATGCTATTATATCAGGTGATCGATACGCCGTTTTCAATTTATCTGCATACACCGTATCAGTCTGCTAAATGAGATACGTTGTATTGGTTAATAAAGTTAGATACGCCGTATTCAATTTATCTAAATACGCCGTATCAGGTTATCGACCAGAACAATGTAAAGAAAATAATAAATCAAGCAAAACAAATAAATACACAAGCAAACAATAATAAATAAATATACAGAATTTTACACTAATCTAATTTATACTAATTCTAGGGGTTAAGTTAATCTAGGGTTAAAACCAAAATATTATATAAAAATAAAGATTAAACAACTTCACTCCTCGGCAACGGTGCCAAAAATTTGACGTGTCGTTGTAGTTTAGGTATTATTTATTTATCAAGTTTTACATTTATATTTTGCTGACTATACCTAAAACAACACTAACGAGCAATATACCCGATCAGATGTAGCTTCGTTGGTAAGTAGGGTGTCGATCACTAAGAGCGAGAGCGTTAATCTTTTAGTTGTATCAATATTTTAGTTAACTAAATTAAGTCAATTTAAACTATGTTAATTCTAATCCATGTTAAACTAATGCTAAATCTAATTCTAACGGATAATGGGGGGGGGGTTCAGTCTGAGAGACGGGAACATGTTTGGTGGTGACTTAAATCTATTTAAAACACAATAACACACGCAAGCAGATAATCAAAAGATAGAAGAGCGGTCTAGCCAATTATAAGAAAACTGTATTAACCATGATTAAACTAATTAAAACGCTTGTTTGTTTATTTTAGTGCAATGAGTGCTTATTTCGAGGCAGCATATCATTCCAAGATTTAGGCGGTACTTCTTCCTAAAAACCTAGACACGTAGAATTCTATCATAATTAAATGCATCCGCATAAAGCATCCTATTTGCTGATTACAATCTATCATAGGAGATTAATAATGGTGATCTTATTAAACCATAGCTCATCGAGACTTTACCCACTTACTGCTTAATGGCTCTTTATATACTAGTAGTCTACTGTCCGAGTCTCTACCAAAGGAAGAAGAACGTTATACTAGGTCACCTGCTAGAACAACTTATTCCCTTAAGCGATTGGCAAAGATAGGTCAATATTTGTGATCTTATTATTCTTGATATATAAATTGCGAATATGGAGAGCCATCCCGACATGTAGCTAGCTAGACATTTTGCATTCCTAGATCTAGATAAATGATGGGTCGCATACTTAAGCACATAAACAACTATGAATTGATAAACATAATCAACAACCAACGATAAATTAAGCAATCGATATAAACAAACCAAACATTTAAATCTTCATAATCATGGCTAATACCCAAGGGTATTAGCCCTTAACCATTGTAACTAATACAAGAATAATCAATCAACCAAGGTAAACTAATCAAGTTAAACGAATGATACCAAAAATCAAATGATTATAAGAGTATAGGTGATTACAAGGTGTTTCCTATGGAATTAGAAGCTTTGCTTGACCTCTTCTACTCTTCTTGTCTTTTGAAAATTGAATTTTGTAGTTAGGGTATTGAAAATATGATCAAGCACACCTAAAACACGTTTTTAGGTTTTCTATTTATAGTGTCTGGAATTTCTTTGATACACCATATTTGTTGAGGCCAATACGACGTATTGGGAGTTTTCTTGGAGTAGGGACCACGTTCAATATCTTCTAGTATCTTTGTATACTATATCTTGGATACGGCGTATGATATCTTCTGGATACGGCTGATGACATCAAATAACCTCTATTTTATAGCATCATTTATCCCATGTAATTAACCCACTTTGGATAATTATTTCAAAGAATTGTTACTTAATCGTTTGTATTTAAGAATTGCAGTAATTATGAAGTACTTGATGAAGATTAGCAAAAAAGGCACGCATTTTGGAGCTTAAATGAAGAGTTCGAGAAAGTCTACTGATTTGATAACCAATACGCCGTATTATTCTAGACCTATACGACGTATCCAAGACTTTGACGAATTAAAAGACCATTGCCTGACTTCGAAGAATACGCCGTATCCACATCAAGGATACGCCGTATATAATACTTTGGTCAACGAAGAAGAACCAACTAGTTTTACCCAATATGCCGTATCCATCAAGAAAATACGGCATATCCGTGCCTACATCAAGAACCAACTCAGGAATGCAACATAATGATCAATCATACACAAGGTATAAAATAGAGAAAACTACATTGCATAAACTCCAAGTGCTATGAAGACCATCAACCTTGAACAAACTCAAGTGATGTCCCAAATCGTAACTAAAATCCATAAATCTCTTACATTTATTCATATGCCCTCGCAGGGGACCATAACCAAACTTAATCCAAAATCTCCAAATACTAAAATCAAACAACAAGCAAGCAAGACTTCAAACGAAATTCCGCACGGGATACTTCTAAGTCTGCTATTAATCACCAAACTATTCCTCTTTCACTTCACCTGAAAACGATACTAAAAAACGTCAACAATAATGTTGGTGAGCTCGTAGGTTTGACCTTAAACCCAAAAGTTATGCCAATATTTCAATAGTGGACAATAGTGCTACATGACAGTGAATATATGCTAACAATCCAAGACATAGCATCCCCGCTAGTCATATCTCAACATCCAATAATAAATCCGGAGTCGCAACTCCCAAATCACTAACGCACCTAAAGGGCCTACCAGCTGGAGCACTATATTAGGGCGTACCACACAGAACCTTGCATGCTGATATGTGTGAAAACACATATCCGTTTTATATCAAAAATGACCCATAAAAGACAAAATTGTGCTTAAAATGCTTGTATATTGCTTGTTTTGTCTTTGTGATTATGTAGGTACAGATATAGCAAAAATTGCAAGAAAACGGTCAAAACCGGACAAACACGGACACGGGAATGGAAGAATGTACAAAAGCCGGGAGTTTCTAGCAAAAAGGTCAACAAAGTCAACTTTGGTCAACCACAAGATGACAAAATTCTCAAATTTCCAAATGAGTCCTTAATGTTAATCCTTTTTCACAGAAAGTCCTCAAATCAATAACACCGTTAGTCCTTTAACACTTAGGACTAATGGTCGTTAAATCAATGAATAAATTTTACCATCTTACCCGGCCCATTAACCAACCCCAGCCCAACACTTATTTAACCCGAGCCAACCCTGGTCAAAAAAGTCAAATTGGTAACAAATTTACCCGCCCAATACCTTTTACTATTCATTCGTCCCCCACCTCACTTCCCCTGCACCTCACCCATACCCAATCCGTACACCCACATTCTCACATGTCAACATCAATTAAATGCCAGGGTGGCAATCCGAGTGAGTACGCATCAAATCAAGGGCAAAGATTGGATTTCGAGGGAATTAATCAAAAAGGGACGGCTTGGATTATTGCTTGGGCCTCACTCCTCATCTTCTCTCACAAAAGAAGCACAAGCCAAGCTCTAGATCATTCTCCTAAAGCCTATAAATAGAAGGCTTCATCCTCAGAATTATGGCATCTAGAGTAGTTTTTAGTTCTAGTTTTAGCTTATTTTTAAGTCAAATTTAGCTTATTTCTGTCTTAAAACATTGTAATTTCCTTTCAAATGCTTTGTAATCTCCTTTTATATTAATGAAATTTTAATTTAGCTTTTAATTCTCTTTACATTGTCATTTTACCTTAAACTACTCAAATAAGCTCTTATCTTACTCAAATAAGCTATTCTGTTCTTAATAAGCTCTTATTAAGTTCATCTGAGTCTCTAAGCTTGATTTAAATACTTAAACCATAAAATCAGCTTAATACCTTTGCTTATGGAAATGGGAGCTTTTGGATGATAAGCTGTTTTAGAAGAGCTTATGGGATTTAGATTTGCTTATTTGAAAAGCTAGGTAGGTTAAAAGCTTATTAGGTTATATTAAGTCCTTGTTTAGCTAGGATAAAGGTACATCCTCTTTTATCTCATTTTACGCTTAATTACCATTATGCTTATTTACCGCTTATTTCTTGCTTATGGCTGTTTATTCTAGCTTATTGTTGCTTTTTATAGTTGTCATATGCTTATTAAACTCTTTTGATAGTTAAATCCTTAGTTTTTACATTTTTTTTAAATTTCAGTCATAAAAACCAAAAATATTAGCATAGCTTATTGAAGTGCTTATTTACTGTTGATTTTTGCTTAATTGTCCTTAATAAGCTTAGTTGTTAATTTGTTTGTGCTTAGTTCAGCTTAGCTTAATCTGTTTTAGTTTTAAGATTGAAAATCAGTAGTTAAAGGGGTGTTTGGCATAAGCTGTTATTTTGTTCAAAATGGGTCAAAATAGTTTCAAACTTAGTGTTTAGGTCAAAATTAACTTGTAAAAGCTTAATTTAGTCTTCTCAGCTTATTTCATTGTCTTTTTTAAGCTGCAAGTACTTTTTCCATTTTATCAAAGTTTTTCAAAAGAAGTTCAAAACTGCAACAGCCATTTTCATTTAACTTTTTCTTAGCTTGAATTAGTTTCAAAATGTTTTCTAAAAGCTGTTTTAAGTAGTATTCCATGTCTACTTTTAAATTTAGCAAAGCTTATTTCCATAAGGTTCTGTTTAAATGCTGATTTTTAAGCCCAAAGTAGGCTCTTCAAGGCTGCACTGACTCAGCATACACTGAGTCAGTTCAGTTAGCTTATTGAGCTAATAAGCTCAATTCCTTTAGCTTATTTGAGTTCTCTGCTTATTCCTTAGGTTCTTAGTTTCAGTTCTTGTAGCTTATTCAGTTTGTTAGTAGCTTATTAGCTTATTTCATAGTTAAGCAGTTTAGTGTTTAAAGTTTTAAAAAGTTAGTGTTCTGTCTTAATTAGCTTTTTCCAGCTTATTCAGTAGATTTCATAAAAAGCTTCTTTTATAAAAATTGTTAGTTTATAGCTTATCTACAAGTTTGCTTTTGAAAGTTTTGAAAAAAAAGAACTAGGGAAGTCCCGGGTGAGCAAGGCTCGAACCCAGGACCTCTACCCAGCTCAACCTCACAAACACACACACACCTTACCATTCGGCCCGGTAGGGCTATCCATTCAAACCTTGCAACATTTATTCTTTAAGCCTTCTTTTTCTCATTTAGCCGAATAAGCTGTTTTGCTTATTTCACAGCTTATTCGTTAAGCATTTTTCAGTTTAACATTTTTCTTAAATAGTTCATAAGCTGTTTTAGTTTTCCTAAATTTTTCATATTTTTCTAAATTCGTCTACTATTTTTAATCATTTATTTTAGTTAAAATAGTTTTTAATTCATAAAAAATTAAATAAAACTAAAAAAAAATTCTTTTTTACAAAATTTTCTTTTATCATATAGTTTGTATGAAAAATAGTTTTTCATCCGTAGGGTTAAAATTTCACATAGTTGCATTTTAGAGCTCGGTTTTCAAATTCCCGTTATCGTTTTTTGCGTTTTCATTTAAATTTCTTCGTTAAGCTTTCAAATTTTGCACGTTTTTATATTTTTACTTATAAAATTAGAAAGTTAATTCAAATTCTTAGTTAAATGTTAATTAGGGCTTGAATTCTCATTTCCGTTTATCGTATGCGCGTTTAGTGTAGATTTTAAGCTTTTTAGTTGTTAATCTTGCATTTAGTTGTTTAATTCGTTCATAGAAATAGAAAATCAAATCAATCTTCGATTCCATTCAAATCATTGTCCGAATTCAAATGTGGTTTCAATTTCATAAATCGTTGGGAAATAACGACCCGGGAATCATACTTCCCGGTTAATATACGTATAATATATATATTTGTGAGAATTTTCCTTTCTTCCTTTGTCCTCAAGGGTAGTTTGATAATTTTCTATAATTATTATATTTTATTAATACGTGTATTGATTTACATGCAATCAATGAGGTAGGTGCTTTGAGTGTATATGTTGAAGGAATGAGGAAAAGGTAGGTGATCCAAGTATATATGTTAAAAGAATGAGAAGAAACATGAGAAATAAGGTTGAGGTGGTTTTGTGTTTCTTTGATAATTTAGGAGAGGTCGTGATAGATGAGAAGAAGGCATGATAGAATTGTAGGTACTTCGAGTATATAAGTAGAAGGTATTAGACGAAACCTGAAGGTTGAAGGTGATTTTGAAGTAGATGAGGTGAGTTAATTTGTTAATATAAAAAATTACAAAGTTAGTAAAAGAACACCAACAAATAATACCTTCAATTGACGGTCTTATCCATAATAAGTTCCCAATCGAAAATAAAAAAAAAAATAATAGATTTAAGAAACTTGCCCCTTTGTGTCACTTGCGATATACGGCTCAACCTTTTTAAGTAAATTTTTAGTGAGCTACCGTTTGAAGCTTGTTGTTTATTAGGTTTAAGGTATTCGTTCTCGTTTTGTCCTTTAATAATAATTATTGTCTAAAAACCTATAAACCCAAAAATAATCTTCTTTTTGGTTCTATCATTTAATTATTTTCTTAACCCCTCTAAATTGTTTAATTCTTTGCGTCATATGATTAATCATTTGAATCCCCTCTTCTTCGATTAATGAGTGTTCGTCTTGTGGATCGTTGTTATATAAAGGATAGTTTTGTACAACCCGACTGTCTCACAACACCTTCGTGATCTGTCCCAAAGTGTGGGGAAACCCGGATTTGATATAAGGTCCAAATTAATCAATGGATGACTCTTTGGCGAAAGAAATTAAAGGAAGTTTGGTTTACATTTGTCAGGAAAATGGAATTTACAAGCCCTTCTAAACATTACCGAGCCATTCGTTTTTTTTTTTTTTTTGACTGATACCATCGTTTTGTTAATGCTCCACGAGAGCCATTCGTTGTCAAACAGGACCCCGATGAAAATTCCTCGTAAAGTCCTTTACAAATTAACCACAATTGTTGTTACGAGTGTGGTGATTCGTTAGATGGAATCTTTTGTCAACAATGCACTTGTAAGTCTTGTGGGAAAGGTGCTCATTATGGTTACAATTGTCCACCGTAAATTCTGATTATCTCTAATCCGGAACCATGCTATAATCAAAACCTTAAAGAGAACCTACAAAATTTGCAAAGTTTGCAACAACAATGTCTTTTGGGTACATGCCAACAATGTGGTTGTAATGAATATGATGGAGTTTGTTTTTATTGTGCTGTTGGAAATGGAACACCAATTAATTTTTCAACTCTGTACTCTTCTAACGATTCTCTAAGTTTTGCAAACCACCCTCCACAACCCTAATACGTGCCATACTCTTGTGAGTTATGTGGGAACGATTCTCATTATGGCTACGAGTGTTCACCTCAAGTCCCGTTTGTCTACAATCAGGACCCGCGTTCCAATCAAAACTTTGATTATTTTCCACTAACTTCACCAAGTTTTCCACAACAATGTCTTTGTTGTGAGAACTGCGGGGGTCCTCATGCGACTTTTCAGTGTCAACCGATAAGCCAAGATTTCTATAATTCTAATTCTTTCGGTTTTGACCAATCTCAAACCCCGTAGTTTCCCATCAATTATCCTCCTCAAGAGACAAGTAAAGAAATTTTGCAAGCTCGAGAAGACTTAATGGAAGCTATACAAGCCTTTTTAAAGGAGTATGATCATATACCTCCTAATGAAAAATGCATGGCTTTATTGTCAGCCTGAGGTAGATTTCTTAAGATTAAAGCAAAACTATGGAGAAGAGCTAATCAACTAAAGTTATGCAAGAATTGCTTCTTAAACTCATGAATGATTTGCAAATTCTTAAAGGAAGTCAACAAGAGAAGAAGGAGACGGCAGCTCAAAGTTTTACTCCATATTGGAATTTTTCTATGATTGACGATGAAGAAGCTAGAGACAACTTTTTGAAAGACGTTTGCACCTTCTTAAGGAAGTTTAGTCGTATACCTTTTGGAGTAACACCAAAGGTTATATTGATAGCTTGGGAGAGATTTGGCAAAATTAAGGATGCTTTGACGGACAAGCAATATCGACAAGAGGATATTCAAGAATTGATGAGTAAACTCCTTGAAGATGTGCGAAATATTAGAGAAGAGCTATCTGAATATATTAATTTCAAGTTTGGAATCGTCCTACTTTCTACGACAATGACGATGATGAGTATACTATTATATATAGCAAGCCAAAAGCAATCACACCCGACTTATCAATCAAGGACCCCGATAATTCTCTAAATATGGGGGACGATCATCTTGACACTATTCCTAGTATTGAGAACCTTTTCCCAATCCCAAGTGAGTTCGAGCGTATTTCCGAAGATACGTGTGATGTGCCCGTTTGTGAAGATTCTTCTACTTTTGATGCTTTTGTGCAATCATTCTTAGGATTTTATCTGATTTAACCAATGATGGTACTTCAAGTGATGGTCGAGTCATTATTGAGAACATCGAGTACGTTGATGCTTCACCTCTCAATTTGGAGATCGTTAGCGCTTAGAGGATGTGATTAAAGTTCAAGATCGAGAAAGAGTTTGACTTAGAAGATATTCTTAAAATCCAAGACGTTATTCTTCGAGAGAAATTGTTGAACATAAATCGTCTTATTGCTAAAATCGAATATTTGAATGATAACCCCACTTTTGATCATGTGCTCAAGTTTCCCTCTTCATTTCCTATCCCCGTCACGGATAGTGATTCGTTCTTTGAAGAGTCTGATACTTCTTTCTCTTTTTAGGATAACTCTTTACCTAAATTCGAGACTTTTAGCGATCATACGGAAGACATGAGAAGTGGCAGTACCACTACTCATGCTAATAACTCTCTCCCCGAGTATGATTCGTTTCTTTTTGAGGTTGAGCCCGATCAGGGAGGGTTGACTAGCGTTGTTATGGACGAAATTTCTGATAATTCGACAAATGATCCTCTTTTAGAACTTCCCGAGTTTGAATCATTTCACTTTGATCTTTATGATGATCCGTCATTTCCTCGTCCTCCTCCGGAACCACCAGATGATGAGATTTGCTTAAACGTTGAGCCTGATGCGCCAGTGATTAACAATTTTGATGAGCTTAATAAAGACGAATGTTTTTACCCAGGTGGAGGTGAGATTAATATTTCTCAAAATGTTTAAGATGACGATTCCTTCACATTTATCATTCGAACTTTTCTCCCGTTTCTCACTTACCCTGAGGTTTCTTCCTTACTTGACCTTCCACCAAAATTGGAGGGGATACCTTTTTTGACCTGGCATTACTCCTCTTTGAGCCCGGTGGTCTCATCGGGATGGAACTTTCATGTGCTTTAATGTTTATCCAAACATTAATGAAAGCCCGATTGAGATTTTCTCTTCCATTTACTCTCTCCAAGGACGAATGAATTCGGGGATCGAGTCAAGCTATGTGACTCGGTTACCAAAAACAAAGCGCTTCGTGGGAGGCACCCCATGCTTATCCATTTTCTATTTTCTTTCTTATTTCTATTGTGATGTGAGGAGGCTTGTACTCTTCCGATTCTTGTTGTTTGTTGTGATTGTTTGCAGGATGAACCCAAAATTTTCTGAAGACTCTCGTGTTCGGTGTTTTGTCCCGGTCCACTCGAGCTTCCTAGCCTTTGCTTGCCATTAGTTTGGGGAAATCCGATATCCTAAAGATTATTATCGACTAACATTTATCTTTTAGCACACTTAATAAACGGCTTAAGATTTTTGTGATACTTTCTTCAGGCTTGAGTTATGCATTCGACCTTTTTGAGTTCTAGTATGGGGTTTTTAAGTCTTAGGCTAGGAAACATTAAGGACAATGTTTAATTTTAGTATGGGGTAGTATATCTTCGATATGATCTTACCTATTTTTTTCCCATTGTTCTCACGTACCCCGTTTTCCCACCAAAATTTTCAAAAAAATGAAAAAAAATTCAAAATTAAAATAAGTGTTTTTGTCATAATTTTGACTTTCCTGCTGGGTAGAATAAGAGTAAATTTTGACCCGATCGAGCGTGTTGAGCTCTAGCTTGTTCCTTAACTTTTAGGCTAAGCGTTCGCATAAATTCGCGAAGAACGAAAAATGATAGAGTTAAGTATGAGTGGGATGCTAAACAAGGATTAGTTGGAAATCTTAAGAGCTCATGTATGTAATTTGTGGTTTTTTCTCCCATAAGCTCCTAATCAGATTAATATACGTGCTGTTTTTGGACATTAAACTTAAATCGGCAAATTTTATGTAATATATAGCAAAATTTTTAGTCTTAGTTCAAACTTATACTTGAATTTTTTAAAAAAAACCAAAGGGGGGGGGGGAGGTGAAAAAAAAAAAGGTGTCCCTTTTTTCTATATAATTTAAAATATGAAAATTAAATGATGATTATAATGATAAAAAAAAATATCATATTATAAAAGTTGTGGGTGATAAAAGTTTACTACCTCTTGCCGGTCAAACCGATGTACGGTAGTTTCTAAAAGAAAGCCCATAGTAAGAATAAAAATCCGAGACTGATAAAAGTTTGTTGCATCTTGCCGGCTCACAACCGATGTTGCAGCCTTCTAAAAGGTCAAGGGTTATAATTGCATAAATGTCTTATATTTAAATTTAAATTAATAAATTGATTTCTTTTTGTTAAATTCAAATATGCTTTTGAACTTTGACTATTCTATTTTATAAACTATGCATATTCGGGAAACCTGAGAGTTTTTGAAACCTAAGGTCCGTGAGTTCCCAATACTAGTCCTGTTGGTTTGGTGTCAAAGTGGTCACTTAGCCGCAAGGTTGGATGTGCCGAGACGTAAGTCGCTACATAGGATGATCTCGCCTTATTCAACTCATTTATTCTGGGGTGGAACGTTGAAGCATAGTAGTTGCAAAACGATTGACTCTATGATTGAATTTCAAAATAGCACAATCACTTTAAGATATAGTAACCTGTGGGAAGTAATAAAAGTTCACAAGTTGCAAATATGAGTAGTGTTAGCATCTTTACTGATTATTTAGCTTTGATTTCGTTTTGATGACTTGTTTGGATAGTGAAATGTCTGGGGACGAGGGATTTATTCTTTTTGGGGCATTCTCGGTCGAAATGCATCATTGTTCTTTGATCACCCTAACCTATTATGGAAAATAATGAAGTCAAAATATTCTTAGTTTATTTTAATTAATAATAAAAAAAAATTAAAAAATGGGAAATTGGGGTGTTTGATTACTTGTGATTTCTTATCTCTCATCCCCATAAGTCTTTGCTTAATTTTCAAGATTAGTTTGGGA